>JAPTHA010000014.1:30737-63949 GCA_029814585.1 Gymnapogon annona
GTATATGTGTGTGTGTGTGTGTATGACTATTTAAATTTATATAGAATCAGTTTTCTGTGATTTTTGTTGATAGTATTGATCTTTACATATCTACTGTGCGTATATGGAAACTTTAAAGACCATTACTTGCACATTCGGAAAGGGCTTTGTTGATACAGTCCCATGTATTATAATCCCATTCTTTGCAGGATTCCGGGTTTCTAGATGGAGCTTTTGAAAGCCAGAACGCTGCTCTTGGATCTCTGAGTCATCTTCTTTATGATGAACTGGTGAAATCGATCCTTCGCATCGTGGAAAAACTGGACTTGTCTGTTCAGAAAGTCACACAAGGAGAAGAGGTGATATCTCACTTGTTATATGTCCATACCAAGGACAGCTAAGAATTAACGTGACGTCCTGCACATGAGGATGAAGATCGCTGATTAACATGAACATATTTTGAGTTCGTGCTGTGCCATTGGTTTACTGGGAGCTTTTTATTGTCTCTAAGTGCACTTTGTTCTTTAGGCTCCTGACGATGCGGCCCACACCCTACCCTCCTCTGACCCTACAGCTCATCTACTGCCCAATAAGATTAAAGACTTCACTGCCTTCATCAACCTGGTTGACTTCTGCAGGTAATGAAGACATAATACTAGCAACCATTACAGTTGCAAAATCTTAACAGCTCTGTACAATACACCTGAATCATTCTGTAATAACTTATCCAGAATCTCCCACTCCATGGGATGTTTTTTTCAATCAACCAAATTTTATTTATCCAGTCCCACATCATAACAAAAATGATCTCATGACACTTTACATTTAGAGCTGGTCAAACCAGACTCTTAAACCATTTCATTGAAACCAGTTCATCCAGGTTCTTATACACAAAAGTTAATGGGAAATGAAGAAATAACAGGTAAATAAATAGATGTTTGTATATTAGTAATAATAATTATAATAATGAACTTTATTTGTAAAGCACTTTTCATACAAGAATTGTAACCCAAAGTGCTTCACATCACTTAAAAATGTAGATTACATAAGATGGCACACTAATTATAAAAGTACAAGAAATAAAATGAAATATCAACAGAATTGCAAAAACAGGGGTGAAAGAGTACAGAAATAAAGAGTACAATTATACAATAAACAACATGAGATTTAAACAAAATTACATAAAATAGGTGAACAAGATGCAATAACGTATACATGAAATGATAAAGTTTCGATAAAATGGCATAAAGACAGAAACTATTAGAAACTATTGTTGCAGTCCTTGCATGTTCTCTACAAAGTTCAACCCTGTCCATTAAACGTATTTAACTGCAGAGGTCTCGAAAACGAGTATTAATGAACATACGAAACCAACAAAACAACATCTGACATGCTCAAGTTTTCGGATTGAACGCTGTACCTCTCTCTGTTTGCTTGTCTTTCCTCCTTCTGCAGTGAGCTGCTGCTGAATAAACATGTGGAGTATTTCCAGTCATGGATGTATCCTTTAAGCCACAAACTCATCCTCCACTCCATACGGAATCCACTTGTCAGTGGCTTTTACAAGCTGCTCTCTGTCACCATGAGAATTGCCAAGAGGATCAGATATTACCAGGTAATGTTTCCTGCGGCTGTTGCGTCTGGTGTTAACTGTTCCAGGATTGATGGAAAGTAAAGAGGATAGTAACCCAGAATATGAACAAATATATAGTGACATGTCCTCCCGCTTTTCAACAGGGCATTGGTCTGAGAAGCTCCACATCTTCCCAGAGTGACACAGTGAATAATGCCTGTTTTGCACTATTCTCTAAGTTTGGAAAAGAGGTAACATGTCTTTATAACATTCCTACAACGGACGATAATTCCTGTGTGTCTGTGAAGTGAGTGAGTGCATTACCATCTTTCCATTAGGTGTGTACAAGAATGAAGCAGTACAAAGATGAACTGCTGGCGGCTTGCTTGACGTTTGTCCTTTCGCTGCATCCCAACATAGTAGCCCTGGACATCAAGGCATATTGTCCTGCACTAGAGGTGGTGTTTCTTTCTTTGTTCAATTACGCGTTTGCAGGCTGAAGGGATACAGATTATTTAGGAATTCATTTTCCATCCATCCAATTGTCCAGCCAACTTTATTCAAAACAGTAGCTACTTATCCATCTGTATAATTTAAAAGATGTGACGGATGTCTGTAATAATGAAAATATCACAATAAATATTGTAAACAAGGGTTGACATTCAGTAACTCATAAGTTCATAAAAATGAAGCCTGTTTATGCAATGTACGTGTATGTTCAATGTTAAATCATTTGGTTTTTAACCTAAAAAATCATGATTATGTTCACTAATAAGATCCTTGTGTATACGACTGGTGCAGGCGGCTCTGAGGCTGGGTCTGAGCCATGTTCCATTAGCAAACACAGCCCTCGATGCTCTGGAGGACTGGTCCTCCTGCATCCCTCCAGAGACCATGCAGCCCTGCTACAAGAACATCCTCCCTCTTCTGGACGGATACTTGAAAACCACCTCAGACAACAGTAAGTTCATGATAAGTGAGAGTAAGATCAAGCAGTCAGCGGATGGACACTCAATAGATCCTACCTGAAAGTACAAGGTTACTGATTCTACTGAGGAAGCGGTCCTACAGCCAACATGGAAACACATCTAGTCCAGTCTAGACGTGCTTCCTGAAACTAATAATGCCCATATAGAGGAGTATTAAATGAGGTTAAAAATGCTTTGATATCTACTTTCCACAGATTTGTCTATTCATTTGCTTTTGTAATGAATTTTTTAATTTAAAGGAGAAGACAATTAATGGACACCCTGTATGTTAGCCAGATAGTCTAACTGAGGTGTTGACTTTGACTGTAGATAAGGATGACAGTAGCTGGGAGGTGATGTCTTCGCTGTCTGCACGACACGACAGAGGATACAGCCGAGTGATGACCAGACTGTTGAAGCTGTCCAACCAGCTCGTCATGGTAACTGGATGGAAATGTGAAAAAAAAAAAGCTCCAGCCCTGGCTAGAAAGAATGAAAATGTATCAGTTTGTTTTTTGTGACTTGTTTAATTAAATGTTTTCACTTAACCAGGGAAAAAGGACTCATTTAGATTAAAAATATCATTTGCAGCAGAAGTTAGATAATAGAGATTTCATCCATACATCCACATTAAAACCATACTTAATACATAGTACAACTCAGTTTTAGAGCCATACATAAAACACTATAATAATAATCATAGTAATGTGCATGAAACAACATCAGTGGAACAAAAGTATACAACAATGTTCCTTAAAAGCACTTAACTTTACTGTGGTAGAACAGCGGAGTTCAGGAGAGCCTTTCACAGGTTTTGTGACGAGACATTTTGTGCATCTGAATGCAGGAAGATGCTCCACTTGTTGCCGTGAGGCTGAGGGTGGTGAAGCTGCTGGGCCATTTGGGGGGAAAACTGAACAGAAACCTTGTATCTGGTGAGGATTCACAGAAGCCTGATTCAACTTGACTCTGATTTTAGGCGTTTGGGCCCTGAGATTACAGCTGGTAGAGTTGGTAGAACTGCTGGACCTTTTATTCACCTTACTGTTCTTTTTTTTGGCCTTTAGTGGTGTCGTCAGAGGAAATGATGAAGAAGTTTGTTGCCTGGGATTCTGAGAAAAGGCTGAGCTTTGCAGTGCCGTTCTCGGACATTAAGCCCATCATCTACCTCGACCCGTTTCTCCCTCGAATCAGTGAACTGGCTCTGTCAACAAGTGACCGACAAACCAAAGTACAACATGTAGTGATACTTGAATTATCCTCGTCTTGCCTACGGGTTTCGTCTCATCTCAAGAGTGGCCCACTGTCTCCTCCTTTTTGCAGGTTGCTGCCTGTGAGCTCCTTCACAGCTTGGTGGTCTACATGGTTGGGAAAAGTGCTCAGATGGCAGAGGGGGAGAACAAGTTGCCACCTTTGTACAAGCTACACAAGAGGCTGTTTCCTGTGTTACTGCGTCTGGCTTGTGACGTGGATCAAGTATGTTGGGATAAACAGCACTTGTCAATGCAACAGGATCTTTGCCACTCAAACAAGAACATTAATGGCTTGGGTTTAGTATGTTTTATTCTAATGCAAATAGACTGTGTTGCAATTTGCTTTAGATACAAGTTGCATTTGTTGTCCCATATACAGGGGACTGCATATCCAGTAAAAATGATGTGTTATTATAAATTACCACGAACCAGTAGATACTACAAGATCTTATATAAATCCTAAAATTGCTGTTGAAAGTGATAGCAATGGATGCTTGTGATTGTCTTTACTAGGTGACCAGGCAGCTGTTTGAACCACTGGTTATGCAGCTCATTCACTGGTTCACAAGCAACAAGAAGTTTGAGAGCCAAGACACAGTAGCAGTTCTTGAGGCTATTTTGGTGAGTATTTATGTAATTCATATTTTTATATTAAAGGATAGTTTCTAAATATAAATATTTTCATAACTGAATGTTATTTTAGCACAAAAAGAGACACATTTGCAGTTGTCATTATTTATATACATTATGTACCGTAATATTATTCTTTCACATGAAACCAATAAAAATGTTTGAGTCATTATTTATAGGTTATTATAGTATTGTTTCACTTGAGATCATCATCTGTTTGTGGAACCTGAACTATAATGAGTTCAACACCCTTGACTGTTAAAATCTTCAGTGTAATTTTTGGACTTGCAGGCTGGATTAGAACTTTTAGTTGTCTGGTTTTGGTTCATGGGTGTATGTTTGAGCCCCTGATATAGATAGGTAGGGGCTGCTTCAGTTTTCTGATGGCATGGTTTCTCTTTAGGATGGTGTGGTTGACCCGATGGACAGCACTCTGCGAGACTTCTGTGGGCGCTGCATTGAAGAGTTTGTCAAGTGGTCGATCAAACAAACAACCCCCAAACAGCAGGAGAAGAGCCCGACCAACATGAAGTCGCTGTTTAAGCGGATCTACAGTTTAGCTCTTCATCCCAGTGGCTTCAAGAGGCTTGGTGCTGCTTTAGCATTCAATAGCATCTACAGACTATTCCGGTATCACACTAGACACACTGCATCATGATTGAGATATATACACTATACAGACAAAAGTATTCAGACGCTGTGGATTCAGGTGTTTCTTCAAGGAAATATTGATGTTTCAAAGTTTTATAGACACAAATATGGGGACACATCATAGCTACAACTAGGTCCTGTTCATGGTGATTTGAAGTAGGCTCATCAATATTGAAGTTTAAATTTAATGCAAGATTTTTCAGAGCACAAAAAATATTTAGGAAATTTTGAGATAGAGCATTTAAAATAATAGTCAGGGATTAAAAAAAATACAATGTTGAGAGTGATTAAGTCATTACCATCCCTGAAGCATTATAAAACAAAGACAACAATTTAAACTAACCAATGCAGTGACATTTATCCCAACATAAAACTGTTATGACATTAATCATTATTGTTTTGTATCCAAGAGACCTGATAGAAAACAAAACACCTAAATTTACTGTGTCCCAATACTTTTGTCCATATAGATTATGTTTTATTTACTGTGTTGCGTCTCACTTTTTGTTCATTGTCGTGGCCCGTTTCTGTTTGCAGGGAGGAAAATTCCTTGGTGGAGCAGTTTGTGTTTGAAGTTCTCGTCATATTTGTTGAAAGTCTCGCCCTTGCTCACTCAGATGAAAGATCTTTGGGTAATTGTTCCTCTAATAGAATTTGTCCTGCTGTTAAATCTATACAATTCCTTCCATGTTGGCTTTGGAGATGTGAGCCTGTCCTCGCTTCTTGTTAATCCTCAGGTACGTTGCAGCAGTGTGGCAGCGCAATCGACCATCTGAAAAGAATCATCAAACACAAGGCTCCCACTCTCAATCAGCACAATGCAAAGAGACGCATCCCCAGGTCTGTCTACATATGTCACTGTGCAAAAGTCTTATTACAGCCTTGTTGTTCCTGCAGGGTTAGGGTTTCACAATCAGACCTTTGTCTTAGAACATTGTTTTCTTTGTCAAATGTTAAGAGGAATCAACATTATTTACCAGTTAAGTGAACTCATACAAGGAATTATTTGTCAGCAGTTGTTGTCTCTTTAGTATGAGATACATAAAAAGCTGTAATAAACATACAATAAAAACTGTATGTACATCAAATCAGAGGTTTCTACGTAAGTACAATAATAGTGCCTCGTGAAACATGAAAACAATTTTGCAGTTGTGAACTATAGACTGTAAACTGTTAAAGAAGGAACTGAAATCATAAATAAACTCCAAATAGAGCTTCATATACACACTTCCATGCCTCAGTGAACATCATTAACGTCCATTCTTTTTCAGTATAAAAACAAAAGTAAAATTATATCCACAATGCTAATCATGCAGTTATTCCATTATCTTAATTTAATTGAACACCAGACTTCTCTGTGAACTTTATATGTTTCCATGTGAGATGTTCACTGTCTTAACTGAATGAATGTTTCTTTTTCTGCAGTCTATACTGTTTGCTCTTGTTTTCTTCTCTAGGGGCTTTCCACCAGATGAGAAGCTTTTCCTGTCAGATGTAGTATTGTGGCTTCTGGAGCAGTGTGGTCGACCACAGACAGAATGCCGCCACAAATGCATGGAGCTGCTCTATGAGTTTATTCCCCTCCTTCCAGGTGAGAAGAAAAGAGTAACGTACAGCAACAGATAGTGTCAGAATGTCATACATGAATGCTCTTTCCTTCAAATGTACATCACTGTTATAAAAAGTGCAAACAATCATCCAAGAGCAGATGTGTTCCTGTAGATGTGTGTTTTATACCAGTGATAAGGTGTTGTGCTGGAAAACTGTGAAAATGGCCCTGAAAAGTGCTTGAATTCGACTTTGAATAATGTGAAGAACCCCAAATTCAGGAACGCAATCTCTCCCCGTGCTCTTGTTTTATTCTTACTTTTTGTATGTTTTTCTGACTGAATACAGAAAAGAAGTCTCCACCTCAGTGGTTAGACAGCATGCTCAGAGATCGTGGCGTAGAGTTCTTGGTGTCCAGTTTTGAGGGTGGGGGTCTCCTTTCCCAGCCCACTCTCCGGGAGCTGAGTGGCCCTTTCAGCGTGAGAGCCACTCTGCAGTGGATGGACCTCCTGCTAGCCGCCCTCGACTGCTACAACACCTTCATTAACTTGCATATTGTCAAGCCTCATCACATGCTCAGTAAGGCCTGCCTTGTTATCAATAAATGTGAGATACACAGTAGGTCATTTAATACATACCTCTGTTTATCAGTATCCAGGTTACAACTACCATCTTAAAGTTAAATGGTGAAACTTTCAATTTGTCTGCAGTGAATGTGTCTCCTAAACTGTGGTTGTATTTCTGCACACGTCTGCTTTCTAACTTCTTCCTTCATCTTTGGATCATGCATAAGCCTGCATGAACTCTAAATAACTATTGATATCTTATTTTTCAAGCCTCCAAGAACAAGTCCAGCTTTCTGAAAGCCATTGGATTTTTTCTGACCGAGCTGGCGACTCACGATCTGGCAGCAGCTGAGAACTGTTTTCCACTCGGAGAGAAAACTTCCCACTTCAGTCCCAGAGAGGTGGACCAGTATAACTACAGCAAATGCACCATCACTGTCCGCTTGATAGAGTTCACCACCATGATCCTCACCAAAGGAGACCAGGAATTTCAGAAGGTGGTGCTACTTATGTCACAAACTCATTGGTGATTTCTCCTTTTGACATTTAAGCTCAATGCAGTATTTCTGGTTTTATTTGCAGCTGCTGGAGCCATATGTTATGGGCTTGGTCTTTTTCGAGCTGACCGCGTTGGTTGTGTGTGAACCATCCGCAGTAGGTTTCAACATGGCTGATGTGGAGGTCATGAAGAACCTACCAGAGGTGTGTGTGCCACTGCTGAAGGCCCTGCTTGCCTCACCTTATCGGAGTTGTCTGGAAGGAAGCTTGAGGACAAAACTCTCCCGTAAAAGGTATATTTCAATCCTTAAAGTAAAAACGTCCTAGACTGGGGTTATCAAACTCATTTTAGTTTAGGTTCTGGTCCAACCCATTTGAGATGGATTTGGGCTGAATGTGGAACTTGAACCAAAATAATTTTAATGTGTATTTTTAGTATTTCCTAACTTCATCCCACGGGCCACAATGGACCCTTTAGCGGATCTGTTTTCGCCCTCAGGCTTATGTTTGACACCCGTGCAATGGCAATGGCTTTCCCAGATACCAGAGCACATAAAACTCAGAACCATGACCTATACATTTTAGCTTTAAGCTGAAACTGCGTTGCACGATGACAGACTATGGCATCCTTATTGAATCCATCTGGTGTTTGTGTTTTTTGTGTTACATCATAGTGTGGAGAACTTGTGTGCTGTTGACTTCTACCATTCAAGTACACTGAAGTGCCACGATCAAATGGAAATGGTTCTGCTGTCCTGCAGACAAATCCACAAAGCTGGGTTCCTCGACTCTGTCCTCCACAGCCAGGTATTTTGCATCGCTTTTCATTTGATGCGTTTTCACTTATTAGTAGGTGAAAAAGGCTTGGTATGAAAACTCCAACACATTTTTGCGTATTTATAGCACATTTCATGCAAATTTCAACATGTAATCATTAGTGACATAGCTACGAACACAAACAACCCACTGTAAATGAACATACACACAATTTATATGTTCATGTGGTTATACACTAGGCTGTGTATTTTCCTTTCTTGTCATGATGAAGGATGCGTCCTATGCCAAATCCATTGGGTCCCGACTTCTAATGACGGTGTATAAAGGAATAGCTCCCGGTGAAGACAGGAAGGCACTTCCATCTCTGGACATAAATACCAAGACGCTAGCAGATGGGCTGCTCCAGCTCACCTTCTCTCTCAGTCAACAGGTGTGCATTACCTTTCTTTCTCCAACTATTTTGGGAACAACCGTAGGTCATAAAGTAAAGTCCCTCACTCCAGCTTTTAAAGTTTTCTGTTCAAATGCTGATAATAATGCAATATTATGTTACATTCTGTATTTTATTTTCTATGTGTGGCTTAATCATCTACAAACATTGGAATTCAGGGTTTAAAACATGGGTGTCAAACATGAGGCCCGGGGCCCAAGCTGGACCCTGGGATGAATTTGTCAAATGCAAAAATCACACCTCAGATATTTGCCAAAATTATAGTTCAGGTTCCACATATAGACTAGGAAAAACATTATCATAATAACCTATCATATTTCTCACTGTGGAAATATAAATATTTTTGTGTAATTTTCCTGTATTTACACTAAAACAAGCATCATTTCACAAAAAAACACAAATAACCTGAACAAATACAAGCAATCCGTAATAACTGAAGAGAAGTAAGTGTAATTTTATCAATATTCTAACCGTTACTAAATGTTTTGTGTATTTGTAGATCAACTGTGACCTGTAAATTGTAATGTACATGTATAAATTATAAACTGAGGTATAATATTGTTAAAATTACACATATTTTATTACACATAGTTATGAGGTTGTTAGTGCTATTCATATTGTTTTAAAGAGCGTTTTGTAGACATAAACATTTTCATCATATTTGGAAAGTTTGGAGTTGATATTATTTATGTAATTCTGTGATTATTTTGCTGGCTCCGCCCACTTCTCACCAAGTCTGTCTGAATTTGACCCCTGAACTAAGATGAGTTTGACACCCTGGTTTAATAGATGTTTGCCTCCTGTTGCCTGCTGTCATCTCTGCAGAGTGAGCAGCTGGTGGACTTGCTGTTGAACACCATCATGCTTTCTGTACCAATATCTGGGAGTCACAGCAATAAGTTCTTGAGCTTCTCCCATGGCGAGTACTTCTACACCCTCTTCCAGACGACTATCAACGCAGAGCTGCTGAGGAATCTGGACTCCACTGTACCTCGCCTGCTGAAAGCTTCGTCTCAGAACCCCACCATGGTACCTTCAAAGCATTCTCCGCGCAGAAGGACATGTTCTGCATTTTGATGCATAATGTTCTGCTAATCTGTGACCAATTCATGCATTTCTTCAGGTTAGCATGCTGTTGAATGGTATGCTGGACCACAGCTTCAAAGAGCGCTCTATGAGGAAGACTCAAGGCCAACAGCTGGTTGAGGAGGTGCTCAAAAGATGGTGTCACCTGGAGTCTTGGTGGGAAGGACACTCTGCTACTCCAGAGAGTAAAACAGCCACTCTCCTGCTGCTCTCCAAGCTCCTACAGGTTTTGTGACACTTCCATCACTGCTGCTGAGTTGTACATTTATTGTAATGGTTGATTTTCATGGGATGTTTTTACCTCTCTCATCAGATTGACTCCTCCGTCAGCTCCAGTATGAACCATGTAGCCTTCAGGCCAGTGTTTTCCACTTTCACTCAGCTGCTGGTTGACATGAATCTACCTCTGAACCTCAAGGTAAAACAGGGAAAAAAAGAAATCCTTAAAAAAACATGTCAATGTCATGGAATTCTAAGTGTCATTGACAATTTTAAAGTATTGAATTAACGTCTTTGCATTTAACTCTGTGAAATAGCCTTTAAAAGGTATTTGGTTTGATATGGTAGGTCTTAGGTTATTGAATTGAATTGAACACACCTTTATTCGTCCCGCAAGGGGAAATTTCAGAGGTTTGTGTTGCCATAAACTTCTTTTATTTATTTTTAAGGTCTCTGAAAAGTTGTGAAAGGTTTGTGGGTGGTTGGTTTGGTTTCTCTGTTCAGAGCCAGGCCCTGTTGGTGTTGCCGTTCTTCACCACCCTCCCGGAGGAGGCTCTGGCTGAGTTGCAGAGAGCCCTGGATGCTCTGGTGGCCTCCCACTTCCCCATGCAGTCGGACGAGTTTGCAAAAGGTTCCCTTCACCGCAACAACTACATGGACTGTGTCCGAAAGGTAACGTTACACAATGGAGAACATTTTACACTTGAAGACAATCGACCTGGAATGAACCTAATGCACTTAACTGAGAAGGAGAAGGACTGTGAGAAGGACTGTTGATAGTGACAATACCAGTCTTTATTTTTTCATCTTTAAATCAGCAGATTAACTTTCATTTCTGGCTTTCAGTTGCTGGATGCCTTGGAGCTTTCCCAGAGTCCCCTGCTGCTCAAGCTGCTGGCAGGGATTTTGTGCCGAGATAAAAAACACATCATGGAGGAGCAGTTTCAGATCTGTTTCCAAAGGATCGCTAAGCGGTCAGTGAAGCATTTGCAGCTGCTCTTTGTCTTGTGTTGCATTGTGTTATACGTGTGGCCGTTGCGTTTCTCGTCACTAAACAGGGCAAGTAAAGAGCGGCAGCTGCAGTTACTGTGTGCAGTCCATGAGGTGGTTCAGAAGGGGGATGTGCCCATGAATTCCATGCTGCAGGCCTTGATGGACAGAGTCCTGCTGCCGCTGGCCTCTCACTGTAGCGTCAAAGCACTGGATGACTTCTTTGTGGCAAATGTGTCAAACATCATTGCTTTGCTGCTTAGCCGCTTCACTAAGGTTTGTTTCATGACCCCACAAATGTATTTACTTGCAGAAATATAAGTGCTATTTCACATCAGAGAAACATTTTCTGTAACATTGATTCACCAGTAAAACCCATAGAGTTTGATAAACAACAGTGGATGGACACACTTGTTTATATGTCATTCACTTATTGAAATAAAGAATCACTTTTTCTTCAGTTTTGTCTTTTTCTGAATATTCTAATAATCCTCACCTTTAATCTGAGCTTGAAAATCTGTGATTTATGAGTATATTAAATATAAGAAAATGCTATATTTTCAGTGAGGATAATATGATGAAGCGCAATAAATCACATCACAAAGGTTAAATATAGAGAAAAATCCATTTAGATCACATCTAAATAGATTTACATCACTAAAGTAGCACTGGTTTTTCATGGTTTACCAATGCTTTTGTCTCCCACTGGCAGTCAAACGACACTGCATTTGAAGTCCAGCTGCTGAAGAAGAACGGCTGCTACAAACTCATGGAGCTCCTCTATTCTCGACTTCCAAAGGAAGATGTTTATTCCAAGGAATCCCGCATCAATCAGGCCTACTGTCATGCAGACAAAACCGAGGGAAACGAGATGTCCAAGGCCTTGATCAAGTAAGGCTTCTTAGTACTTAAGTATAAAAGACAGTGACAGTGATTTTAAGCTTTCCTCACTGTTGTGGTTTAATTCAGGTCGTGCTTTGAGGCTTTCACTGAGAACATGGCTGGAGAAACCCAGCTCTTGGAACTCCGGAGGCAGTATCACTGCGCCGCGTACAACTGTGGCATTGCTGTCATCAGCTGCAGCTTCAGTGAACCCAAATTCTACCACGGCTTTCTCTTCAGCGAGAAACCAGAGAAGGTACAGAGGGTCATCTTTGGTTCGGTCATTAAAGACAGACACAACACTGTCACCTTAGAGGACTTGACTCTTTGTGTTTCCATGTGTAGAATCAGTTCATTCTGGAAAATATCATTGACGCTGGAAGGACCTACAACTTCCCTATTGAAGTTGAGGTAGGTTTAGGTTATTTTTTTTCAGGTTGGTGTCAGTTTGTTGTAATGGTTGGTTATTTAATTACTTGTTTGTTTATGTAGGTTCCACTCGAGAGAAAGAAGAAATACATTATGATTCGGAAAGAAGTGAATGAGGAGAATGGAGGTATGAATTCATCTTATTATATATGAGCTGATGATGTGGATCCAACATCGAGAATGAGGAACTACTGAGCCCATGTTTGATCTGAGCTTTTTTTTTCTTTTTTGGTTAGCTTGTTTCCTTCGATGTTCTGTTTGGATTTGTGGTGTCTCTTTGCTTTTTAGTCACCTCTATGTTTTATCCCTACTTATATTTGAAATGAAGTTTCTCGTGAATACATTTGTACGTACCCCATGGTCATATGAGTCAATGCATCACTGTTGTTTTTGCAGAGGTGCCGAATTACCTTTCCTCCCAGTCCTACATGGCCGACAGCAGCCTGAGTGAAGAGATGAGTCAGTTTGATTTCTCAACAGGAGTCCAAAGCTTCTCATTCAACTCCCAAAACCCACAGGGTCACAGGCGAGCCGTTGCAAAAAAAGTAATTCACTTCATTTTCAGCCCACAAATGTCAGCACGTTTCACATATTTTATTGCTTTGTAACTGCTGGTGCAGTGTTGAAACTTTGACAGTAAGAGTTCTTGCATTTGTTAATGTAGGAGACAGAGGAGACCAGTGCATCCCAGGATGCATCTGTGGATCTAGAGATGGATGAGCTGAATCAGCATGAGTGCATGGCAGCCATGACTGCTCTTATCGGTCACATGCAAAGGAACAACATAACCCCCAAAGTGGAACAGGTCAGTGGTGCTATATTATGTTATTATGTTATATTGCATTATATTGTCAGTTTTACTCTGATGTAACTGAACAGATCAATGGTAAAATTAAAATTGCCACATTTCTGAGCTGAAGAAAATGCATGTATGAAACAATTATGAATTTTATTGTGGTGGACAGATGAGTGATCGGTGGAGTGTGAGTTGGAACTTTTTTGTGTAAGTTTATGTTTTTTTTGCTTTTGTTTTTTTAACTCCTGAAACAGGGAAAGGTTTCCAGTGATCTTCCTCCGTGGATGAAGTTTCTTCATGGGAAACTGTCAAACCCGGCCACTCCTCTGAACATCCGCCTCTTCATCTCAAAGCTACTCATCAACTCGGAGGAGGTGAAGGACTTCCTCCCGTCCACACGTTTGTCCACTCTTGACTTTACGTTGACGTCCTCTTTGTGAATTCATTCTCCTGTTGTCGTCCAATCCTTCCAGGTTTTCCGGCCGTACGCCAAACACTGGCTCGGCCCTCTGCTGCAGCTCATCGTCTCTGGGAACAACGGAGGAGACGGGATCCACTTCATGGTGGTGGACGTGGTGGTCACAGTGCTATCCTGGACGAGCCTCGCCAGCCCCAAGGTTAGTGAAAATATAACGCAAGCTGGTCAGTTTACTAAAGAAATAACACATATCCAATAGGTCTGTTCTAAGTGAACGGTCTGTGGTTAGGAACAGTAATAAAAGATTTGATGTGATTTCATTATAACAAAATACTATCACATGTTCAATTCTAGTTCATTTTAAAGCAGAGTAAAGAAACATTACATTATTATGAATCAAATGTTCAATGTCTGAATTTAATTAATTTGTCCAGAGTATAGGTTTATGCAATAGATTCATTAGGTTGGAGTTTTTAACATCATTTGACTAAAAATTGCTAATTTCTCCACAGTGTTTGAAAAGTAGTAAAAACTATTGCCATAATATTTACATTTAAAAACAAGAATTAAATATTAACGTAACTCCAAAATTAGCGGAAGTTGAAATTTGATGTCACGTTATATCTTGATTGCTTTTGATGTTAGGGCAACCCACGGGACGAGGTGCTGGCCAACCGGCTGCTGGAGTTTCTGATGAAACACAGCTTCCACTCCAAAAGAGCCGTTTTCCGCCACAACCTAGAGATCATCCGTACTCTGGTTGAGTGCTGGAAAGACTGTCTGCATGTGCCGTACAAGTAAAACACGAACACACCACTTCATCTGTAATTGTGTACTTGAAACAAACTGAAGCTCAGTGTTACACAGAAGACAAATGAATCCACATTACATTACATATTAAGTCTGATTCAGTGACTGGGCTTCAGTGTTTTTAACCAAGATGTTTTCAACCTGAAGTGTTTGTCTTTCCTGCTGCACATACTTCATATACAGTATGTACAGATTGGATCTAAATACAGAGACTTATTAGTGGACTTTTTCATTGTCCTCATGTGTCAACTGTCTTACCTGATTAAAATAAGGTCAAATAAATACAAACAATTTAAAATATCAACACGATACTGTACACTCATGGCTTTATGTATTGTGTTGCTCTTCTAGTTTGATTTATGAGCGATTCTGTAGCACCGACTCGAACAGTAAAGACAACTCTGTTGGACTTCAGCTGCTGGGCATCATCCTGGCCAACAACCTCCCTGCTTACGACACTTCATGTGGAATAGAATATGACAAGTAAGCCGCCACTCAACCTGCTATATGTCAGTTTTACTTTGTAACTTGGTCCAACTATTGTTGTAATCATCTGACGCCTATATGTGAGATGTAATGTATTCTGTGTCTTTTCAGGTACATCCAGTCTCTCACCAACAACCTGTCCTTTGTAAGGTATAAAGATGTCTACGCAGCTGCTGCTGAAATCATCGGCCTCGTGCTGAAGCATATGACTGAAAAGGACGACGTATGAAGCTTTCTTTTCTGTGTTTCACTTCGTGCACTACATGGACAAACATATTCCAGCACAACCAAACACCATACTTCAAATTTAACCGTTAAAACCAGGGCTGAACTCATTTTAGTTCAGCGGCCAAATTCAGCCAAATTTTGGTGTGAAGTGGGCAAAGCCAGTAAAATAGCAGAATTACACATGTCAACTCTAAACTTTCCTTACATGATGAAAATGGTTACATCTACAAACTGCCCTTTAAAACAATGAATAACATTAACAACTGCAAAACTTTGAGAAAACTAAGTGCAATTTTATCAATATTATACCTAATTTATAATTTATACATGTACATTACAACCTCCAGATCACAATGGGTCTACAAATACACTAAACATTTAGTAACAGGTAGAATATTGGTAATATTACACTTACTTCTCTTCAGACATTTCAGTTTCTTTATATTTGTTCAAGATAATTTATATTTTTATGTGAAATGATACAGGAAAATTACTTGAAAATATTTACATTTCCATTGAAAAAAATTTGAAGTTGTATTTATAGGTTATTATGATAATAATTTTCCCTTCTGTACGTGGAACCTGATCTATAATTTTTCTTTCCACATGCTGAATTGGAACCTTTGGCGGGTCACATTTGGCCCCCGGGCCGCATGTTTGAGACCCTTGGATTAAACCAAGCCAACTAATCCATTGAAATGTATCCAGTATAAAATATATATTATAATATATATATATATATTATGACATTAGTCCTTATTTTATTTTTTATTACAAACACTTGGATTCAAAGTGTCCACATACTTTTGTCTACATGGTGCACATGCAGTGTCAGATTTTTGTCTGAATGAATGTCACGCATATATTTTAAAATTTTAATTATATTTTCAGCATCAACGTGAGGCGCTTCTTGATCTTAGCGCAACAAAGATAACAAATCTGAAGAAAAAAGACTTGGATGACAAGTTCATTGTCTGCTTAAACAAAGTCTCAAAGCATTTCCCTCCAATGGTGGACCGGTGAGTTTCAGTCTGAGAACATGCCCTGTGAAGTGGACACGATTAGGAGCTTGTAAAGTCACATCTTTGCGACTGTTTTTTTTTCTGTTTTTCTTTCAGGTTTGTCAACTTTGTGTTCTTTATCTTGCCGAAGCTTCCCGGCATCTTAAAAACTAATTGTTTGGAGTGTGTGTTGAGCCGTGCAGACGTCATCCCTGACATCTTCCTACAGCTGAAGACCACAGGCTTCATTCAGATGATGGACCACAGGTATGTCACTTATGTTTGTCAGTCTATAACAGTAGTGATCATTGAATATCCAGGGCTGTCACCGTTTAAAGATGTTTCATTTTGTGTATACACCTTAGAAAGAAGAGCTATTGGATAAATAAAAACTATTAGAATATTAGAATAAAAACACTTACAATTTGACAATATGCTAAAATTCATATATTCCAGTGTTTTTGTGAAGTTAAGGCTTTGGTAGAGTTCCACATTTTCACAAAACAGATTTCAGATTTTCAACATTTGAGCTAAATGATCTCTTTTTCCAATGCTGCTTGTGTGTGTGTGTATTTTACAATGTCTCTGACGCCTTTTCTGTTCTGTTCTGTTCTACTTTATTGTATTCTACTTTAAAAATGATAACAGTAGACATAAAGCTGAGATTTTTCTTGGTTGTGTTATTTACAAATACTCCAAAAGGTAAATTTAAGCAAGATATAGATATAAAAAAATGCCTTTATACCTGAGTGTGTTAAATAACCACAGTTACGTTTTGTTGTTTTGTTCATATTTTTCTATCCATGTTCCTGTGTATTACCTCTGACTTAGGGATGAAGTGAGGCAGAGAGTGTGTCTGGACATCATCTATAAGATAATCAGCCTTCTGACTCCGGTTCAGCTTCAGGAGCTCATGGGCGCTGTGACGGCGTTTGTTTCCCATCCTTCTCCCGTTTGCAGAGAGAGGATGTACGACATCCTCATGTGGATCCTCGACAACTACAGGTGAGTCTCTGAATCTATGCAAGCATCACTTAAGTCAACATTTAACAGCATTTATCTATAAATAACCTAACTTTGTGCATGTAGATGAGTTTTTTTATCTGTGTATAGAGTTATACTGTAATACTGTTCTTCTCCACCAGTGACCAAGAAACAATGGAAGATGAGGTGTCACTTGAAGTTTTAAACATGGCTAAAGAAACACTGCTTCAGGGATTATCTGAAGAAAACCGAGGTCTTCAGTAAGTCAGCAGGAAAAACACAATCAATCTGTACAATAAACATATTCTTTTGTTCCAGAAATTCAAAGAGTGTGTGTTTGTGTTCTGATTCTTGCTCTTAGTTTTCATATTTTCAGTCTTTCACATTGCTTTTTTGGTATTTTATGCCACTCACAGTACGAAAATACATGGCAATTGATTCAATTTGTGATTTATACCTACATTTGTTCTTCCTCATGTTGATTTGACCGGAATCCCATTTAAATCAATGAGGGGAAATTCTACAATGGTTGCAAATTTTTCCCCAAAACTGTGTTTGATGAATATTTTTTTATTTGACACTTGATGCTGAAACTGAATTAATGAAAAAAACGTCATTTTATCCTGTTAAACCCAGAGCCCTTCCAATAAGAAGTTTGTTACTTTTAGCTTCGTGGAGTAATGGCTTTGTTGGCCTTTCAGTGGGCGTTATTCTGGATTTGTGGACGTATAGTATAGGTATATTCTACAATCATAGCATACCGTTACCATGGCAACAGATGATCTTAACAACCTACATAAGGAATTATGTCCAAAAGTTGTCATTGCACTTTATTTTCCTTTTCTATCACGTGTAATGGTTGACACATATTTTAATGTTATGTATTGCATTCATGTCACTCAGGAACATGTACAGTATTCTGTTCCTGGTCGTTATGACTGAAATGACATCTTCATCTTTTATCTTTCCAGGCTTTATGTCCATAACTTCTGGAGCCAGGAGAAGCGCCTTCCCACTGCCACCTTCGAGCGAATGTTGAAGGTGCTACGTTCTTTGTACAGTAGTCAAATAGAAAGGTGTTTCTTGAGCTTAGCGACCAACCTGCTGCTGGAAATGACGAGTCAGAGTCCTGACTTTAAGCGGAACATGTTTGAATACCCACTGTCAGAATGTACCTTCCAGGTCAGTGGATTAAAAATGAAGGAACAATCTATTCTCAAATAATGCACTGAAAATGAGATCTTCATTGGTGTGTTGTGATCAATATCTCTTCTCTGCAGGACTATGTGATTGATTCCAACTGGCGCTTCAGGAGCACAGTAATGACCCCCATGTTTGTTGAGACCCAAAGCTCACAAAGCCCTGAAAGTGTTATCGCATCCCAGTCTGCATCCATGAAGGGGAGGCTCAGAGCTACACAGACTTCCTTAGAGTTTAGCCAAACCCAGACCACTGGTACTGCAGTGATTGAATGTTCTACTCAAACCATACGGTGGATTACACCTCCTCAGACCTTTCAGCCAATTAACTGCCTTTACCCTCCCCCCCCCTCCCAGGACGGCGTTCAGCCTATAACTGGCTGACTGGCAGCAGCGTGGACACTCTTGCAGAATACACACCCAGCTCTGAATCTATGTCATCATTGTTGGTGTTTGATAAAAAAGAGAGACAAGCTCCAGTCAGACGACCAGTAGGAGAAGGTTTTGGCCTGAGGCGTCTCACTGCGTCCACAGATGAGGTGGACAGTCGCACGAGAGGTATGAGAAAAAAAATGGTTTAGGCAAGGCAAGGTTATTTGTAATGCTCGACTTTGTTGATGCTAAAACAACAAAGTCGAGTATTGTCTTTCTCACGAGAGAGAGCGGTCAGCAGAGCTTCGTACAGCCACAAACGTCTCTGACCAACTCTGCTGAACCACTGACCAGAAAGAAAACATTATTTGTACATTTGAATTGCAGAGAACCCACAAATCATTGAGTTTAATACTGTGGGGATAACATTAATCATTCAAACAAGTATCTGTCTCTCTCAGCTTCAGATTCTACTCTGATTCATTTATTTAGATTAATGTATTTATTTGAAAAAGAGATCAATGCACATTAATCAACATTGTACAACATACATGTGCTCGAATGAGCTAAATTGAGGTGAAATTACAATTACACATCAATTTACCAATACACACGATTTAAAAATACACACAAACATCACTTTTATTGTACAATTAGTGGTCACAGGTCTGATTTTACCTTATTTCAACAGCACAAAATGAACAACGGAATAACATCCTGAGATTAAGGCGGAGGTTCCTCAAGGACCAGGAGAAAGTCAGCTTGAAATATGCACAAAAAGAGATTCAGCAGCAGAAGCAGAAGAAGGTATGGAACACGCCTGGATTTAATAAGAGGACCATCACAAGTAGCCACTCCGTCGTCGGTGAGTCATTGTGTGGTGTTATCTGACAGGAAGAGAAGGCTGATCGAAGGCTGCAAAAGGAGGCTCAGGTGACTCTGTATCGTAACTACAGAGTGGGTGATTTTCCAGACATCCAGATCCCGTACAGCAGCCTCATCGCACCGCTACAAGCCCTCGCACAGGTAGGACCAACACACCTGTGTGCATAAGCAGTTTTATCAACTGCAGTACGTTGCAGGTGTTAAACATAATGTCCACAAGTGGGTCCAGGTTGGCCTGTGGGTTTAATTTGTGAAATGCAAAAACTGCACTGAAGATATTAATAATCATTGTAGTTCAGGTGCCATATCCTGCCCATTTATTTGCATTTACAAACTATCCTTTTACAAAACACTGAATAACCTGAACAAATGTAAACAACATGAAATGTCATCAGAGAAAGTACAATTTTGACAATATCCTGTCTATATATAAATGTTTTCTGAATAGGCCCACTGCAATCTGTGAGTTTTATTACATATGGGAAAATAATAAGTAGAGTCTTACTAAGATTGCACTTATTTTTCATGGCTCTTCATGTTCTTCCTATTTTTAAAGGATAGTTTCTATATATAAAGGTTGTTCATTATGTAGGTTTATTTTTATCACTCACAAACAGAAAAGAGTACTTTGGTGTTGATTATAATCAACACCAACATATAATAACATAATAATAATTGTTATTATGTTGTTGTTTTACTGGTTTGACTCTAAAATGAGTCTGACACCCCTACACCACATCATAACTATATTAGATGCAGATATTATTGATTACTCTTGTTTCCATTTATTCCTTTCTAGAGAGATCCAATTTTAGCCAAGCAATTGTTCAGCTCCCTGTTTGCGGGCATCCTCCAAGAAATGGAAAATCACAAATCAGCCGAGGAGAGGCAGACGATTAAAGAGGAGCTGAAATGCAGCATGAACACGTTCCTCAACAAGAGTACAGTCTGCTACCCTCCGTTTGTGGCATGTGTGCAGGTATGGAAAATAAGACCGGAAACTGAAACGTACCATGCAAGTGCTATTAAATGTTTTCTTCAATTATCCCTTAAAGACCCAATTCCACTTTTATAGCACTTCCCAAATGATTTCTTCCCTCCCTTTAGCCTTTCCTAAACAATTTATCATCATATATATGTTATCCTCTGTATTTTATGTGTTTTTTTTAAGTCTGGTATTTACTTGTATTGAATTTACTGACCGTATAGATGTTCATAAAAGCTCAAACAAATGAACTCCATTAGTTTCCAAAGTAAACAAAAGCCCTTTGACTGCGTGGATGTATGAATCAGAAAGCAGTCCACGATCATTTATAATAATGTTTTTAAGTGAAGCGCTATATTGTTTGGTCAGGACATGTGCTACCAGCATAAGGATCTGCTGCAGCTCAACCCTGCAGACGTCAGCTCCACCTGCCTGGTGAGTCTGCAGCAGCCGTCTGGCATCCTGCTGTTGGAGGAGGGCCTGCTGCACGCTGGGCCGCCAAGCGAACCGCCTGCCAAGCGATCACGAGGGCGCAAAGAGATCCCCCCCGACACCAATAAATGGATCCACCTTGCAAGGTACTAGAGTGAACGTCATCAGAGTTGAGGGTGCAAAGTGTATATTTTAGCATGTGGGTTGGTGATGATGTTCATAGGATGAGCAAAGCAGAAACAATGCTTGGTCTTTGACACCAGTCCACACTGCTGCATCTGTGTAAATCATTAATAGTGACAGTGGGTGTGCGGCTGTGGAGTGAATCAATAATGGATTCAGTGATTGGAAAAAATAGAAACTTAATTCCTTGTTCTTATATTATTATGTGCATGTCCTTTGGTCTCCAGGCTTTACAGATCGTTAGAGGATTATGATGTTGTACGTGGAATCTTTGGGGGTAAAGTCGGGACCAAATCCATCACTTGTGCTGCTCTTCAAGCTGAAGCCAACACTGACTTTGCAGAAGCTGTGAGACTTTACAATGAGGTAGAGAGAATGAAGAATTACCCCACTTCTAAATATATTTAGTGCCTCCAAGGAGATTAAGTTGCAGCCTAAAAAAACCAAAAAAACATTGAAAGAATACATGAACAACTTGCATATACTGTATATATATTAAAACAAAATATGATAAAACATCATGATAATAATAAAGGGGTGATGATGTTTTATTCAAGGCTCTGAACACCGAGGAATGGACTGACGGTGAACCCACAGAGACAGAGAAAGACTTCTGGGAAATCGCTGCGATGGAGGCGTACAGCCACCTGACTGAGTGGAAGTCTCTGCAGTACTGCTCCACTGTGTGCATCGATGAAAAGACTCCACCCGACCTTGACAAGATCTGGACTGAGCCTTTGCACCAGGTACGTAAGTCACACCTAAACTCGTTCACAAGGACATGATTTTCACAACTATCAGGGCTGACGTCTGAATGTGACGGGGTTAGGGTAGGTTTACTTCATATTGTGGACAATTGTTGACAGTTAATTGTAGAAACCAGTTATGTGATGCAATACATGCCAGCAATGTAATCATTTTGGCAATTTTTCATGTAATGCAGCCTACAGATTTAGACCAGGGCTGTCAAACTCCTTTTAATTCAGGGGCGGAATTCAGCTGATTTTGTTTTGAAATGGGCGGGGCCAGTACAATAATAACAGTAATTAGACATCAATAATTTCAACTCCAAATTTTCCTCATGATGAAAATGTTTACGTCTACAAACTGTCCTTTAAAACAATTAATAACATTCTTAAGAGAACTAAGTGCAATTTTAACAATATCATACCTCAGTTTATAATTTATACATGTTCATCATAACTTACAGATCACAGTGGATCTACAAATACACAGAACATTTACTAACAGGTAGAATATTGATAAAATTCCGCTTACTTACCGGATTAGAACCTTTGGCGGACCGCATTTGGCCCCCAGGCCGCATGTTTGACACCCCCGAGTTAGACAGAGACACACTATTGATCCACAAGGGAAATTAGTTGGTCACAATAGGTCGGGGCATAAAAAAACAGTCTTGGAAAAAGCAAGAAAAAGAAAGTAAGTGTGAAAGTTTCTGTATATTTTTATTCCAATTATTCAAACGAAACTTGAATCTTTTGTCAAATGTGCAGTGAATAACTTAATGACTGATATATTTTTTTGGTTTCTCACTGAAGGAAATGTACTTGCGGCACATGATTCGTAGCATGCTGAAGCAGCTGCAGGTGGGCGAGAGTGACCAGACCCTCCTAAGCTTCATCGACAAAGCCATGAGGGTGGAAGACCGCAAGAAGCTGCTGGAAAGTCACTACAGCCAAGAGCTCAGCTTACTTTACATCCTGCAGGAGGACTACGACCGCGCCAAGTACTACACCAAACACGCCATGCAGCTCTTCCTGCAGGTCTGTGCCGCCATATACTGTATAATCGCACAGCTTGTCTTTTCAACGTTTAAGTATTTATTAAACAAAAGCACCGTGACCCAAACTACTTACACACATTATATCATTGCCAGAAAATAATTGGAAGAAGAAAAAATCTGAACAAAACGCAATTATTGTCGATTATGACAGTGATTCCATGGTAACTATGGAGCCTCTGAACAACTAAAGGGCCATATCTGATGACCACGAAAAGACGAGTAACTGTATTTTATCTAAATTAATTCAAAGTACTGACAAGTGAATGGTTCAGAAGTCATTAAACATTTGAGATCAGTAGATACTTTTAGTTGCCAGTGGCTGATTGGGTCTTTATGGGTTAATTCCCTGCCAGTATAAACTTAACAAGAAACTCCATCCAACTGTCTTGTATCTCCTGTTACTTATGCAATAATATGAATGTGAAACCCCCTGGTCCAGATTAAAATATCAAAACAAAACAGAAATGCTCTTTTTTTGTTCTTCATTAATCTTTTTTTTTCGTGAAAATGAAATATACTTTCTTTTTCGTCACCTCTGAACATTTGTATCTGACATGTACTGATTCTTGTTGTCTCTCCAGAGTTATTCCAGTGTGGATACACTGCTGACCCAGAGCCGACTGACCATCCTGCAGTCGGTGCAGGCCTTGACTGAGATCCAGGACTTCCTGTTGTTCATTAAAGGAGACGGTGAGTAGAACGACAAGAGATGGAACAAAGAATGTGAACAGTAAGATGTATTTTTGTTTTGTTTTTTTTTAATCTGGTACATGGAGAGATGTCTGTCCAAAATATACCATGTACAACAGAGCACCAAAAACTGCAATATTTTCCTTATAGTCATACTTGAGTAAAATTTTTGTTCTTTGTCGACATCCCAGTGTCTGTGAACTCCCTTAAACGGCTCACCAGATTATGGACTCAGCGATATCCAGATCCAAAAGTGGATCCAGTGAATGTGTGGGATGATATCATTACATCACGGTGAGGGGAACGTGGCTTCCATTGGTCTCTAAACAGTGCTTAATGTGATCAAATTTTGTTCTGGCTTAAGTGGTCCCAGTGTAACCCACTCTGTAGTGATACATGCTCTTAAATGTGTTCATTAAGGCCTTAAAAAGTAATGTAGCTTGTTGAAAGGTGTAAAAAAACCTTCAGAAGGTATCAGCATATGTCATTATGTTTCATCAGCTTCTCATTTCGTCTGTGTGGTTCAGGTGTTTCTTCCTGGATAAGATCAGAGAAAAGTTGAGTAGCCACGCTCCCAGCGACAGCATGGAGGTGGACGGTTCAGAAGACACAGCAGCCAACGTCGACACAATAATAAATAACTGCAAGTTTCGCATGAAGCTGCACATGGCCGACAGCGCATGGAATCAGGTGAGTTTGAGTTACTTCTACACTGTCTGTTTATACCTGAAATCAGCGTGAACAGAACATGTTACAGCTGTAGCTACAATATGTCCCAATAGTTTTGTCCATATTGTTTAGAAACATCAGTGTTAAATTAATGCTTAATTTTTAGATTAGAAATTTTTATTTTTTAGTGAAATGTGAAGAAAGTATATGGTGAGTTATTATAATTTACGGTCAGAGTGTCCGTTATACCATACAGGTATTTTAGAAATTTTGAGTTAGAACATTAAAATCATAGTCATTGATTAAAAAAAAGAGAAATGAAATAAAAGCCATCGTTAAGGCATTTTGAAGGCAAATGAGCAACCCATTTAAACCAAACTAACCAATGTAATTAAAATATTTATTCAATGTAAAGCTATGTTATTAGTCATTATTGTTTTATATCCCAGACACCTGTTAGAAAAAACAAACACCTGGATTCAACCTGTCCACATACTTTTGTCCACATTGTGTATGTATAAGCTCTGACTCGTGGCGACTGCACACTCACCTCAGACCTTTTGCTGCATTTTCTTCTTTAGAACAACTTTTCTGTTGCAGCCAAGCAGTTGAAGGAACTCTACAGAGAAGCCAAGACAAACAGGAGCTGGTTGATGCCTTGGGTTCACAGTTTCAGCCGCTACAGCCATAAACGCAGCCATGCTCAACGTCCAGTGGAACAGATCAATTCCATGCTGAAGACCATCCCTCTTCTGGGTAAGCCAATGTCCTTAGAGATCTGTTTTTGAGAATGTCTTTTTGGCTCGTTGGTGCAGTGGTTAGCGTTGGCATCTCACAGCAAGAAGGCCCAAGTGCCATTCAGCGTGTGCTTTACACTAGAGTCCAGTCCAGAAATCCTGCTGGATAGCTCAGTTGTTAGACACTAGTGGTGCACAGGGGACCTGGGTTCGATTCCCGGGAGATCAGTGTGTGTCCTTGGGCAAGGCCCTTCACGCTGCTGCCTACAACTGTAGCCTCAATGTCTCATTGTGCCGGTCCCAAGCCTGGATAAATACAAGGGTTGTGTTAGGAAGGGCATTCGACGTAAAACCTCCTGCCAAATCAAATATGCGATCCCGGAAGGGAAAAAAGATGAAAGAGCTCATCATCATCCAGTCCGGTCCAGAAACATTCACTTCAATAGGTTTCCTCACACATCATGCAACCACACATAAAAAAAACCCAAAACAAATCATCCCCTTGAAACTCTGAGTCCTGGTCTGGCTTCTGTCAGAGGACCTTGAGGCTGAGTTGGAGAGTGCGTCGGCTAAAGTGTACCGAGACCAGAAGATCCTCCAGGGGGCGTCCTTCCACATCCTGGCCACCGCTGTGAGCAGCAGCCCCTCCATCCTGGGGAGCATTGAAGCTGGGAAAGCAGAGAGAGTCGTGAGGCTTTCTGGAACAGCTTGGCCGACCGAAAATCCAAAGGTACTCTGCTTTTATCAGCTCACCGGTTGACAGGCCATGAGTGACTGTGTCTGCAGTTTTTTCAAATACTGTATCTTCTGTCACGAAAACACAGGTTGGATCCAGGTCCATTTTTTCATGGTTTATAACACAGAAACAGTTAGTGATATCAATGTAGTTACTGGTGAACACTGATAGGAAGACACATAGAGGTCTCTGACAGATAAGCCTTTTTGAGATGTCAGTTTTTAAATACTAAAAATAAGGATATATTTGGCCATTTTTCAAACCTGCGGGATGTATTGTACACATGCATTTATGCAAAAATCCACATTAAGAGGTTTTTTAAAGATGAATTTATAGGACATAGCCTTAAAGGTCACCTGGGATGACTGTAATGTATTTCAAAATGAATGTATTTCTTTAATATTCCTAATAGTTTCATAAGTCTCAGTAATTAAATAAACCACTTAAGATGGAGAGGCTTGTATGCATTTTCGTTTTTTTGTCAGCCATGATTTTCTAAATTTATTCTACAATGGCAGTGTTTTCCTTGTTATGTAGTTTTAATACCTTTATTAATACCAGAAATTTCAGTGACCAGTATATGACATACATGTTATGTTTTTATGCATTTTGAGGATTTTTCTAATGGGAAAACGTCAGTCGGACAGAAAAAGTAGGAATCATATCATATTCGTATAGACTTTGACCTTGAGGAACCAAGAAGGGTCAATCCCAAAAGTCTGCAGTGTCTACATTTCAACAATATTGTCCATACGTAACTGCAGTTGGATTAATTTCAAGTTTTAGACGTACTGTAGCTTCCTTGGGACAATGTCTACGTAGTTTGTGTCCTATTTTTACTTATTATATTTTTCTTGTTGTATTGAAAGTACACACACTATGGACAAATGACGAAGCAATGGAAGAATATATTGGTGTAACCTCTTATTTCCTGCAGAACGTGGAAGTGGGTCTGCAGCTACAGGCCCTAAAGTTGATGTGTGAAGCAACAAGAAAAGCCGACGAGGAGCTTCAGTCTTATACTCAGGACTGTCTGCAGACCACCAGCATCGTCGAAACTTACATGGCTTTGGCAGATTTCTGTGATAAGCGACTACGGGAGGAAGAACAGAGTGACGCAGGTGAAGAGTAAAAGCAGATTTATTGAACAATTAATGCTAGACGTTTAAAACTACACTTCAAGTATTCATTGTTCAGTATATCTGGTTAGTTGTGTTTATCTCCATCAACTCCATGACTTGAAAATGTGCTTAAAAGTCAAATATATGTACTTGGAATGTGCATCTATATGTGTATGTCTGTGTATCTGTTTCTCTATAAAATTCCTAAAAATTGATCGTAAATGCATACAAAACTTTTATCAAATCTACAAAATTCACATTTAACTGAACACGTTGCACTCATTTCATCGTTGTTATCTTTCTAACAGAAAGTCAGTTCCCAGGATTTCTAGCACTTCCTGTTCATGTAGTCGAATGCATGTTAAAAGCCCTGAAGATGAATTCGGAGGAAGCTCGGCTCAAGTTCCCGCGACTGCTCCAGATTATCGAGGCGTACCCGTCGGAGACCCTGGACATCATGATGAAAGAGGTTCTTACGCAAAGAAGTACAATTGAAGGTTTTTATGTGGAGTGCACTATTATTCCTGGTTTCAATGGTTTCACTTCGCTGCGTCTTTACCCATGCAGATGGCGGCGATTCCTTGCTGGATGCTGATTGGCTGGATCAGTCAGATGGTGGCCCTGTTGGACAAGCCAGAAGCCGTGGCGGTGCAGCACTGCATTGAGCAGATCGCCAAGTGCTACCCACAAGCCCTGGTTTACGCTCTGATGATCAGCAGCGAGAGTTACCAGTTTGAGAACTCGGCAGCGGGACACCAGCAGCGGGAGTTTGTCAACAGGTAACAGGACTCGATGGGGAAATCAATCAGTTGTGTTTTCTATCCAGCATTTTTAAGTTTCATCCTAAAAAAAAAAAAATCCCAAAACTTGAAGAGTGAGCTCCAGTTAGTATCCTGTCAGTTCATCATGTTTATGGTCATTACCTTTACATACTCGAGTTTATGTTTAATTCTATTAAATATGGGAGGATGCACATTAATCAGCATGTGTTAGTACAACATGTAAATGTGTCAGAGTTAGCCGTGCAGGATCATTTTAATCCATAGTCCCATTGGCAGGTCGATGGCAAGACAACAAAACAGGACATAGACACAATAACATTCAGTCCATCACACACGAATCAAGACTTTAAAGGTCAGTGAATACTACTGTAGACATGTTACTACAGTGAGAATGAGAACATGCTAAAAGCTCAGACAACACGCAGATTAAAGACAATAGGCACAAATCACAATCACACAACAAGACACAGACATATTTCAATTGCTGGGATGTTAAAACTCATATTTGATGGTGAAAGTGGACTCTTTTGAGTCTTAAAACGGGGATGGATGTTGCAATTTTTATTAAACCAGTGTCTCTAGACTGTTTTATTAGTAAATGTTGGAGTTATGTTTAGGTTAGTGTTCCTTTCATTTTCTGTACTTTTGTGAACATGTGGAAGTTATTGCACGTATATTATTTGTATGTGTGTAGTAGTTCTAGTTAGTGAAGACACTGAGCTAATATATTGCTTTGGCTGTGTGCGAACAGGCTGAGGAGCATGTTGGATAAAGGAGGAGCAATCAAGAACTTTGTGGATGCTCTGCAGCAGCTGACCAATCCAGACATGATTTTCAAGGTAAAGGTTCAGAAATTATATACGTGTCCTTTATAAATGTTCTAATTCCTTTATGTTCCTGATTGTTGTCTTGTCATGTGAGCAGGATTGGTGGGATAATGTGAAGAACGAGCTGGAGAAAGCAAGGTTTGACAAGAAGGAGATGGACCAGATGTATGAAGAGATGCATTCTTCACTTGGGGATCAGAACAACCGCAGCCACGGAGCATTTCGCAAGAAGTTTATTCAAGTTAGTTTATTGTAGATGTCCTCTACAAAAAGAAAAAAAAAAGCTTCCCCCCCCCCCACAATGCAACACACATTCTGGTTTTTGTCTCTACTGTCCACTGTCATGTAAAAAACAAACAAAAATAAAGGCCCATGTATAAGATGTAACTGATCAATCAATCAATACTTTATTTATCCCAGTAGGAAAATAGCTGAATTGCTATTATATTATATTATATTATATTATATTATATTATATTATATTATATTATATTGTATTGTATTGTATTGTATTGTATTATTACCCAGATAGTAAGGCTCCGGGCTGGTGCATAGGGGACCTGGGTTCGATTCCCGGGGTGAGCGTCCAATGGGATGTGTCAGGAAGGGCATCCAAAGTAAAAAAACTCCTGCCAAATCAAACATGCCATTAGATTCGCTGTGTCAACCCCGGAAGGGAAAATGCGAAATAAATCATCATCAGGCAAATAGCTGAGTTGCTATTTACATGATAATAACCCAGTATGGCAGAATAGAATAGAAATGCATTTATTGTCATTGTGTGTAATGAAATTAATAAGTGCTACTCCAGTCAAAAATAAAAAAAAAGAATAGAGCGAATATGAAATTAAAACCTAAAGCAGGGAAATAGAATATGAAAAACTTGCCCAAGTAAAATAGAGATGGAAACATATGTAGAATATTAAGAATGTTGGCCAATCATAACAGTGCACATATGTGTGAAAGAGCATAAAAATAGTGTTGAGTAAATATTGTATTGTTATTGCAAGAACAGATGATTATTGTGCATCATTATAACCCCTCTTACCCCCAGTTTATTTCCAACTCTTTATTTTCCAGAAATTTGCTAAAGAAGTGGAGAAGTTGCTGGGTCCGAGGTGCAGCAAACTGTTTGAGAAGAGGAAGGATAAAAGCTTTGTGCGTGAGGTGGATGAGCTGGCAGAGTCCATGCGTGGTTTTCAGAAGGAGCCCGGGAACCTGAAGGAGTACTCGCCCTGGCTCAGCGGCTTTAAAGCAGGACCGTTCAGCAACGAACTGGAGATCCCAGGTCAGTCTCCATTTGACTCCCTTTTTGTCTTCTTTTCTATTTTTAATCAAACTGGAGGTTTAATACATTAATATGTGGCCTGAGAACGACCCACATGAGTTATTATTAGTGATGGAGATCATAAATCACACACATACACACACACACACACACACAGTGACTGCAGTGCCTCTTTTTCTTTAGTTTCACATCATTATACACTCATAAATGCATAATAAATGTCTGTCACGTTCTGTTTTTGTGATTAGATTATCGTGAATCCCTTTTATTACGAACGACAAAGTTCATCGTCTATGAAATATAAATTATTTAAACGGAATTTAATTTCACACATAATCAGCATAATCTTCCATGGCACGTTTGGCCCTTTAATAAGACATCATTTAGGCGCCTCAGCTCAATTTGTTCATATATTTGTCTATGTTTGTGTGTTATTGAGCTGTGATTTAGATCATTTAAACGTCCAACTCTGGAAATGAGATACGCCGTTTTGTTTTTTCATAGGACAGTACGACGGCAGATCTAAACCTTTACCGGAGTACCACGCCAAAATAACAGGCTTCGATGAGAGGGTACGTCTAAAGGAACATGCACATAGTTGAGCGCTGCGTTGGCGTGTGAGCTGACGGTTTGACTCCCCGCAGGTCAAAGTCATGTCGTCCATCCGCCGTCCAAAACGTCTCATCGTTCGCGGGGATGACGAGCGGGACCACCCGTTCCTGGTGAAGGGTGGAGAGGACCTCCGCCAGGACCAGCGCATTGAGCAGCTTTTTGCCGTCATGAACATCCTGCTGAGCCACAGCGTGGCGTGCACACACAGAGGCCTGCAGCTGCGCACGTACCAAGTCATTCCCATCACCACGCGGTAGGAGGTTACTGCTCAGCGGCTTTGTTTTACACCCATACTTCTCTACTGTACGCACGTTTTTTACAGTCCTTTTACATATTTTCTACATATTAGGGTTTGTTGTATATCGTGTGCTGCTATTGTGTTTTAAAAATGTTCACCTTCTTAGCCGAGAGCTTCCCATCTCCAGATACACACTCAGATAAGCATGTTTTTTTAGAAACGAAGACCAATCCAAGAAAATGTATTGATCTCATGCCATACCAATCCTCCTACTGCCAGGTTTTATTTGAGTATTTTAACGTCTTCCACACACCAGAGTGGATTGTCCCTGTTACCGTCAGAGCATTAAGATTTTCCTGCTCGTAGAATGAATGTCTTCAGATTTCTGTGGATTCCTCTTCTTCCACTTTGCCTTCTGTCTTTTCTTTAACGAGAGGCATCATATATACATATATTACTATGTATTGTTCCATTTATTCAGCCTAATAATGGGTTTGAATCTGGATTGAACTGGCCTGTGTAACCACATCTCTCAAATTTGGCAGGATTGGACTCATCGAATGGATGGAGAACACTTGCACACTGAAGGAGTTCCTGGCGAGCACCATGACCAATGAGGAGCAGCAACAGGCATGGAGGTGCTGGACTGTGTTTTATTTTCTATTTTCAAAACTATGGATCACTCTACCCCTCAAGGCCTTTTCAAACCCGAGTCCCAAAGGTTCTTGTTTCATATTTTACATGGTACACATCAGGTCCATGACACCAGATAACTAACTGTAACATATACAGGACCCACAGCCTGACGCCATTATGGACGACTGCTGGGTTTCCCTCTGCGCTACATTAATTGGTTCGTAGACGAGCATGGATCTGACATTACAATGTTTATAATTAAGATAAGTTAAGATCAGATGATCCTTCACTGGTCCCATACCTCAGCCCATTTTAACTGTTTCTTTCTTCTGGTCTTTTCCTTATTTTTAATAGAATAGAGTAGAATAGACACGTGATCAAAACAGACGAGAATAAAACTAGAAATATTAAATCAGTCAGGTACAAAGACACGCATGCGCACGCAAAGATGAGTCTAGTATTGATAAAATGTGCAGGACCCATGATAATGAAATGTAAACGAACCAAGTGGTAAACTACAAACATTTCATCATAAATTCATCAGAAGAACGTCCTAGTGAATATAAATCAGTGTCTTAGACTCACATTTATCAGCCTGACATGTAGAAGACCATTCTTTCAGTGGTTAATCTCGTATTTGCAGATATTTTAGTTGACATTTAATACATTCCTTTTCATATGTACCCTCTGACACACAGTCGTCACCCTTCTGTCTCTGTGATCTCCACACTATTCAGAATATTATTCTGTTTGATCCATTAAAAGAGAAAATCAAATGTTGGTTATTACAGCGTAAATTATGTTTTTCATAAAACTGACCATGCAGTGGTTTTAAATGAACTGTTTTCTTTTTAAGGTCTGTTGAAACTTACAATAAATGGCTCTTGACCTTTGATCCAAAGGCGGCCGTGGGCTCTGTGCGATTATATAACTTGGCTTACAGGTGGGTTTTCTGACTGTTCTTATTCAGGTGTCAAACTTGTTTTAGTTTCAAAGGCCACATACACTCCAATGCAATAATATCAACCTACAAATAATAATCCAAACATTTCTCTTTGTTAAACTACATTATGAAAATGTGAATAAAATGAATGTGAAAATGTGAAGGACACTATGAAATATCGTCAAGGGAAATTTAAAAAATTGCCTGTCTTAGTTTATTATCAGCACAACTTACAGATCACAGTGGATCTACAAATGCAGAAAACATTTAGCAACAGGCAGAATATTGTGAAAATTGTACTTGTGTTTCTTAAAATATGTCAGGCTTCTTGTATTACTTCTCGTGTAATGTTTGCACTTTTCTAATTTCATCACAGGGTTTTGTTTAACACACCTGCATGAAAAACTTAAATATGTACATTTTTTTAAATCAGTGGTACATTTCTTGTTCCACAGGAAAGCCAAACGTGCTGATGCGGTCAACAACTTTGAGACCGTCATGCGTTTGGTGCCCGGTGATCTCCTCAAGTACGTCAGATAGACCTCTGTACAAATACAACCACGCGTCACCATCAACAGTTCGACCCAAACCCTCTGTCTACTTGTTTTTTGTTTTATAGTGGAGAGGGTTTCTTCTGTCGTCATCTGTACTTGTGAAAAAGGGTTGGACGTTTCGCTTCTGTCGCAAAAGCTTCGTCAGCAGGAGGACACTTCTGAAGTCTTGGTGAAGACTTCAGAAGTCTTCTTCTGAAGTCTTCACCAGGTTTACTCAGATCTAAAACACTAGTAAGGGGTAGTGCCTAATTTGGGGGCAGGACCAACTATCCTGGCCCTCTTCTCAGTCCTTAAAT
>JAPTHA010000014.1:64049-74622 GCA_029814585.1 Gymnapogon annona
ACAAGTACAGATGACGACAGAAGAAACCCTCTCCACTATGGATTTTTCCTGTACGACTGAGAGCCTTCACAAGCATGTTTTTTGTTTTGTTTTTTTCAGGAGAGCCTTCCTGAAGATGTGCAACAGTCCCGAGGCCTACCTGTCCCTGCGATCCCACTTCATCAGCTCTCACGCTCTGCTGAGTGTGAGCCACTGGGTTTTAGGGATCGGAGACCGACATCTGTCCAACTTCATGATCAACATGGAAACAGGAGGCATGATCGGCATCGACTTTGGACACGCCTTCGGTTCAGCCACACAGGTCAGGTCACGTATTTATGCGTTTTACTAACCAGACCCACAGAAAAGATAAGGAGTTTATTTAAATTAAAATACAATGACAACAGAGGGTTTTTTTTCTATTGTTGCAGGATTGCCAATTTTAATTTACCAAATACAATTAAACATTCCAGGTCTGTTTTCAGTTGAATAAACATTCAAATAAATTAACAATTCATAAATGCAATTATTTTATTTGCTTCTTTGCCTTTAACCCGTTCCTCCTAAAGTAATGTGTGTTAATTTTCACTTACACAACAAGTTATAAAGCAAGTTTATAGTCCTGTTTCATTTCAGAACCCCCCCCCAAAAAAAAAAAAAAAAAAAGTTGTAAAATGGCAGAAATAAAAACCTGCACAAGATTTTATTTAAGGACAGAATGGACCATGAATGTGACCTCGGGACACCAAACCATTATGATTCCACCGCCACTCACACCATGATTCTCTACTGTTTTCTTCTAGTTCCTCCCGGTTCCGGAGCTCATGCCTTTCCGACTCACCAGACAGTTTGTGAAGCTAATGCAGCCGCTGAAGGAGTCGGGCCTGATCCAGAGCATCATGGTTCACTCCCTCAGAGCGTACAGAGCTGAGCCCGACCTTCTGCTCAACACCATGGACGTGTTTGTCAAGGAGCCTTCACTAGACTGGAAGGTAGAAGCATCACAGAGTCCATGCATCTCTTACATTTAGTCTAGTAGGCAAGACAAGTTGAATAGAATAGAACAGTCATTGTCACAAGTACAGTGAAATAACAGTATAGCAGCTTTGTTCCTTCTGCAGCTTCACAGAATATAAAATTCTAACTGTAAAAACTATGTACTGTACAAATGTCTCCGAGAAATCTTTCCACTGTATTCAACTACAGTGAAATACTAAAATATATGTATTATAGCACATTATATTGCAGATTTCACATGCAGGACAATTTAATGTGCTCTACATAAAACATTAAAAGCATCACAGCAGGAAAGCAATAAAATGTCAATAAAAAACAAAAATGATGAATAGATGTTGTATGATATTGTGTGAGATTACATCAACACTTTAGTAGAGGTTTATATATATATATATATATATATACAGTATATATTTACATTTTGATATTGGTATTTTATAAAGCTGTGGCTTGGAAGTGATTTGAGACAAAGTCATCCTTTTGAATTAAAAAATATACATATATATATATATTGATATGACCTGGTGTTTATGATGGGCGTAAATGCACTCATCTGATTTACATATTGTGACAAATAAGTCAAACCCTTTAAAACTGCCCTCGTATCAAGAGTGTGACTGTCATAAGATCATCACAACCTCGTGTTTCTCATCACTTTTGCACAGAACTTTGAGCTTAAACAGCTGAAGAAGGGAGGCACCTGGACACAGGAGATCGATACCAAAGAAATCAACTGGTATCCGTTACAGAAAGTGAACTTTGCCCGAAGGAAACTGGAAGGAGCAAATCCAGCCGTCATAACCAGGTATCACATCCACTCAGGATCCACCTACAGTGATAAAATGTTGCATATACAAATATTAGGAACTACCATATTTTACAGACTATAAGTCTAGAGTATAAGTCACACCAGACAAAAAAAATCATAATAAAGAAGAAAACAACAAATATATAAGTCTCACTGGACTATGGGTTGCGTGGGGGGGACTATACATTGTGTGGGGAAATTTATTGTACAAAGTCCAAGAGCAAGAACAGACATTTCATCTTGAAAGACAAGTTCTAATAATAACAGTAGAATAGAGAACAACAGGCTGAATAGATGTACAGTATGATAACGATACACACTGAAAATAATGAATATGTGTAATTATATACAGTCAAACCTCAGTTCTCGACCATAATTCGTTCCAGAAGCTTGGTCGAATACCAAATTGGTCGAGTACCAAATTAATTTTCCCAGTTTGAAATAATACAAATAGAATTTAATTCGTTTTTGAGTGTGAAATTGCTTTCCGTTTTATAACCGTAATGTTATTCGAGTACTGAATTGTTCGACTTGTGAAACGTTTGAGTACCGAGGTTTGACTGTATTTTAATCATTTTAATTTATAATATAAGTCATACCCCAGACAAACTATGACAAAAAGTGTGACTTATAGCCCAGAAAATACAGCACTATTTTCAACTAAGATACACAAAAACTACTGTGTACTACAGATAAAAAACATATATAACATATAAGGATATCTACATGTAAGAACAGAAAATTACAAGTAAAAATAGATGGTGTTCTTTTTACGATTTGAATTGGAGAAATCTTTAAAATGTCCCCAAAGGGTAATTTGGTTTCATTAATTAATTTTGTCTGTTTTACTTACTTTAAGAACCCATCACTAAACTATAATTGACCAGATATTTATGCAGTAAATACTTAATCGAGGGGCTGCAAAGGGAAGGATGAACGTGAGCTGATTGTTGTTACAGTGAGGAGCTGAGGCTGGGCTTTGAGAAGGACGCTGCCTTCGCGGGGATGCAGGCCGTGGCCCTGGGGACGCAGGAACAGAATGTCAGGGCGAGGCTCCCGCCCGCCGCTCTGACAGTGGAGCAGCAGGTGGACTGTCTCCTGGACCAGGCCACGGACCCCAACGTGCTGGGTAGAGTGTGGGCGGGCTGGGAGCCCTGGTACTGACGGGCTGGTTTTTGGACGGTGGTGGAAGATCGAGGCGCCATCTCTCACATGTTCCTGCACATACATGTCTTGTTTGTTGTCATGAGGAATAAATATCAACTCTTTTCAACAGCACAGCTCTGTCTCATTTTACACGTTAAAAAAGTGTTTCTTGTGCTTTGTCTTCGCACAACAAGCAGTGCTCTTCATTACCTTGGACATTTATTATTGTGGCTTTAAACCCACCGTTTTAACTGAACTGAACAGAAACACTGCCAGACTTTAATAACTGTAAACTAGTCCGTTAATACTCTTTGGATAGTTGAAACTGATCCCCTCAACACACACTGACAGTAAATGGTGCAGAAAAAGCAAAGGAAAACATGAAAGTATGCAATACATTTGCATATTCAATTGAACTGCAATATCAGTTTCTGATGTGACTGGAATATCATTTGGCATGTTCAGTAAACAAAAGCCCTACTATGTAGAACTCACACATATGGTATAAATTACAAATGACTTGAGATGAAACGTATGATAATATAATTTTTTTGACTCACGTTTGGAAACAAAAAACTCATTGCAAAAGTGAAATGGATGAAATAGAATATATTAGTGGAACTGTTATATAAGAAAGACAATGTCAGTAATTTTTTTTTTTAATTCTAAAACTTAATAGATATAAAAATCCATCCAAATCTCAAGTCCAAAAAGGACATGGTTGTTATTGCTGCTTTTATGTATTAAGTGACAAAACTGCCATCTGGTGGTGCACATAATATAGTGCAGCTGTATTACATCTTTTTTACCACCAGATGGCAGTCTTGTAACGCAGCCAGTAATATGAACATGAACATGATTCAATTTTAATTCGCGTTTGAACACAAAAAATTGACAACAAAACTGAAATAAATGGAACAGAATATGCAAGTGGAACAGTGAAAAATAAGGAAAATGTCAGGAGAATTTTTTTTAAACTATGAAACTTAATAGAAATAAAATTCCATCCACAGCTCAAGTGCAAAAAGAAAAAAGTTTTATTTCTGCTTATTAATTATGTTACATGACTGCCATCTTGTGGTGAAAATAATTTAGTGCAGCCTAATAATATTCCATTCACGTTCGAGGACACAGTTCGTGGCTGCATTACAAGACTGTCCTCTGGTGGTTCAAGTGATGTAATGCAGCCGCACTACTTTATTTTTACCACTAGATGGCAATCTTGTAATGCAGCCAGTAAATAGAGCCCATTAAAGTAAACGGATTAGAATTTGGCTGCACTACATTATTTTCACCACCAGATAACAGTAATGTTCTGTAAATAAAAGCCGCGACGAAGGAGCGCTCACACATACGGTATAAAGTAAAGTAAGAAATAACTAAAGAGAAAATATAAATAATTTTAGGGTTTTTTTACAGATATATATGTTTCTAAACAATATTCCTCTAAGGATGCCAAATATGTTACAAAAAAAATGCCCTTTTTCAAAATTGAATAAAAAAAACATTGTGCATAATTTACTAAAACGTAAAAGAAATTTCATTTAAAACAAAACCAAAGATACATATTCACGATGACGTGACAAAAACAAATAAACAAATGCCATCACTTTGGAGAAAAAATGTTTTAATAAACAGGAGACAAATCATATAAAATGTTATATGATGTCCTTATTAAAAATCATATATATATGTGTGTGTGTGTGTGTGTGTGTGTGTAATACAATAGTCTAGATGAATGATTTCCCTTAATCTGACATTTATGCAAAAGTTGCAAAATTTCAAACTGAATTCCCAGTCCAGAGTCGAGAACAAACAGAAACAGGTGTAAAACTACATCTACTCTGTAAACAACATGCTTTCTGGACTTGTTTCTCACCATGTAGGACGTCTTATCATCCCAAACCTTCATTTTATTTGGATATACTTCGATAATTCATTCAGTATCAGGGATTCAAGGCCTTATTGTTTTTAAAATGACGTGCAGTGTGTGTGTTTTTCACCATCCTGTCCCCTTGTCATAGTTGTGTTGCACCAACAAATAAAAAAAACAAGTGGACAAACATTAAGACAGATTTTGATGGCATCCTCTTTGTAAACCGCAGGGATTTACAACCAACGAAAACACAATAAACAGTTGAATACAGCGGGTGGAGATGTTTGTCTGCGATTATTGTCAGAGTAAAGCTAATATGACCACAGTAATCACAGCCAGAAGCTGCCAGCCGCCACACTTTTATCACATCTGCTATCTTTAACCACCACACGTACAGATATTGGACCGAACAAGGTCACGTCAATAAAAACAACATTGAAAATGGAAATGTTTGTGTTTCAAAATAAAGGACTAATGATCAGACAGACAGAAGGGTTTCTCAGACACAACCTTCATTTTTGCTAAACTAGTCGAAAAATCATAGTTTAACCAATAAAGTGGTGAAATGCAGGTTTCTTTTTAGTCTTTTTCACAAATGGAATAAAGGCTTTATTTAGCACATATTACAGTGAGTTCACAGAATGCAGTCCAGGTTTGGCTATATAAAGTATACTCTGTTTTGATTTGAATCTGTTCTGATACGGTTCAGATATTTAAAAAAATTCAATTTTTGGTGTTTTTACAAATAGAATAGTACCATAGTTCCACAAATTGAGAACTGTGTTGTAAATACTTTTGTCCCTTATTGGAAAACCCTGTCGAAAGTTGATTCACTATAAAATAATGAATATCATGTTTTTGCTTTGTTACCACTAAAACATAAGTTGTATGATTTTGCACGGGTGTATTTAATAACCCTTGCGTTCTCCAGTTAGGGTTATTAGGGATCCCCAGTAAGGGATATTTTCAGATTAGATTAGATTAGATATACCTCTATTACCTTTATTTTCATGTAATTTTCTGTATTTACACTAAAACAAGGTGCCATTTCACCAAAAAATCTAAATAACCTGAACAAATATAAACGACCTGAAATGTCTGAAGAGAAGAAAGTGTAATTTTAACAATGTTCTCCCTGTTGAATGTTTTGTACCTGTAAAATGTTTTGTGTATTTGTAGATCTGCTGTGATGTGTGCATTGTAATGTACATGTATAAATGATAAACCCAGGTATAATACTGTTCAAATTTCACTTCGTTTTCTCAAGAGTTTTGCAGTTGTTAATATTATTCACATTGCTTTAACGAGCAGTTTCTAGATGTAAACATTTTCACCATATAAGGAAAGTTTGGAGTTGTAATGTAATAATAATGTAATGTAATGTAATGTAATTCGGTTTTATATGTGTCACTTCAGACCTTAAGGTGGCTATATTTGGCCCCTGAAGTAAAATGAGTTTTACACACCTGCTTCAAAAACTGCTTCAAAAACATATTTTACTCATTCAAAGTTGTACATTGTTTTATGACGCAACCGGAAGTCATGGCGTTTGAGTTTTGATGCTTTTATTTTGAAAGAGTAACGGATATAAAACCATGACGTCTCGGCAAACTTGACCAATAAAAACTACACCTGTTGTGAAGGGGGCACGCCATCCTCAATCCCGGATCACACCAATCACAAGTTGCGGGCGGAATCACATGGAGCTCCGGGACCGTTCAGCACCGGCAGCCGCACCGTGAGGGCTTTCCGTCGGGATTCAGACACGGACACGGACGGCGGACTCTGTGGATTTACCGATCTTTTCTTTGCAACCGGCTCTCGTCAACTTTTCCGGCTCTCGGAGTGGGTGGTGATGGTGCGGGACTCTGCTCCAGGTGCGTGTCTCCGCGCAAACACTCCGACCTTTAGTTCGGTACCTGAGGTTCAGTGGAGACGAATCCCAACGGAATCCAAAATCAAACACCACTTCAAGTCTTTCCGCTGAGTCTGAACACATTAGTGTGGTCGAGATGAGATTGACTTTATTCGAGGATTTAAAGATTTGTTTTTCTTGTTGCGGTGCGGTTGCCCCTAACTGTGTGTGTGTGTGTGTGTGTGTGTGTTGTTTTTTTTTTGCGTAATTACGCGTGTTTTATTTGGATGTTCAAGTCCTCATATATCTATCGCCTTTTATTCAGGTCTGTTCCTCTCTGACTTGTAGAAATGAAGCCCAAATATTTATTACAAATCCATTTCAGAGATCATTACCTCACGATCCGCGGGATTTTGTCCTTTTTTGAACTCTCACTGTAATAAAATAAGAATAAAAGTCATAAAAGCTAAGTTCATTCTAGTGAGAGGGGGGGGGGGGACATCGTGGGAACATTGGAGGACCATGCCAGGGGTGTCAAACTCACTTTAGTTCAGGGTCAGACCAGTACAATAATAAGAGAATTATATAAACAGCTCCAAACAATGTGTGCTCCAAACTTTCATGAAACATGAAACTGAACATGAACAGGTTGACGACAAACTGTCCCTTAAAACGAGGTTGACAACATGAACAATCTGACACTTATGAAGAAAAATAAGTGCAATTTCAATAATATTATACCACAGTTTATAATATACACACATGTACATTATGACTTAATGGAAGCTTTAGCAGGTCACGTTTGGCCCCCGGGCCACATGTTTGACACCTCTGTGCTTTGATGTATCACTGCAGTTTAAGGATTAGGGTTAGGTTTAGGACCCTCAACTCTTAAAGACCTACAAGTATTATGTAGGTTACAGTGTGCACATTTTATCATCCCAGTTGGGATAAGGGGACATTTTCAGTCTGTATATTTGTTCGCTCCCCAGTGATTTCTCAACATTCACCACCGGGTCCTCCACATTTAGTCTTTTTAGTGAAAATTGTGTATTCTTCTGTATTTAATCCACTCATCGTGTGGATGTTTGGACTAGCCAAATTAACAATGTTGTTATCTCAAAACATAAACGGGACAAAAGTTAACTTTGTCAAAATGTCCTTCACAATTTGTCTTTTTTTTTCAGTGAAAATCGTGTATTCTTCTGTGTTTAATTCACTCGTCCTGTGGATGTTCATTCGCCAAATTAATAAGGTTGTTACCTCATCACATAAGCCAGACAAAGGTTGACTTTTTCAGAGAATTAATATCATGAACGGACAAAAAAAAAACTCCTCCATCCACTGTCATTGATTCAACTCTGTGAGTTTTAATGGTGAATCAACGTTGTAGAAGATGATGGTGTTTCCATGGTAACGACAGAGCCTCTGAACGTCCAAACGGGTCATTTCTGATGACCATTAAAAGACGAATAACTGTATTTAGTGGATACCGATCCTTTTGCTTGTTTTAATCGCATTAGTGGTTTGGAAGTTATTGAACATTTTGGGTCAGTGGTGAATTCTTCAGCTCTAACTGTACAATAAACCCTTTCATACATGCTGCCCATGTTACTTTTGGATGATATGCTACATTGAAGTTTCTCCGCTTTACTCTGGAACCTTGAAACCGCTGTATTATGCAACTGGCTGTCTGTCTGTGTGAGACGTTTCACCATAAGGAAAGAGCCGCCAGTGACATTTAATGACAGATATGAATTTTCCTAAAGGCTCACATTACCCAATTAACCCACGTGTTGAAATATCATCCATCTCTATACTATTTCTTTACAATTCCCTCAGAAGAAAGCAAACAATGTCATTGACTGCAACCCAAAACTTTGTCTGATCTCGTGAGATAAGAGAGAACTTCTGAGAACTGAAAGAACAGGATCTGTGCTCAGTTCTCCAGGAAAACGGGTCAAAAGTGTGATTGTTTATTTGCAAAATAAGAGACGCCTGAACCGAACATCAGCTCAGTGTGTCCATCCACCGTCATCGATGCAACTCCATGGGTCTTAATGGCGAATCAAAGTTATAGATCAGGGCTGTCAAACTCATTTTAGTTCAGGGGTCAAATTCAGCCAGATTTGGTGTGAAGTGGGCGGGGCCAGTACAATAATAACAGCATAATATATCAATAATGTCAACTCCAAACTTTCTTTATATGATGAAAATGTTTATGTCTACGTACTGAACAACCTCAAACTTTTTGAGGAAAATAAGTGCCATTTTATTATTATAACTATAATATTATAACTCATTATACATTACAACTTACAGATCACAGTGGATCTACAAATACACAAAACATTTCATAACAGGTAGAATATTGTCAAAATGGCACTTACTTCTCTACAGACATTTCAGGTTGTTTCTATTGGTTCAGGTTATTGTGAAATTATACTTTGTTTTAGTGGAAAGGCATGAAAATTACACGAAAATATTTGCATTTACACAGAATTTTGAAGTTGTGAATGTTTTTTATATATATATTGTATAAATATTTATGAGAGAGAGAGAGAGAGAGAGAGAGAGCTTTTTTATTACATTTTTTTGTGAGTATTTTTTAATTTTTAATTTTAATTTTTATATTTTCTCCAGTCTGTAAGTGGAACGTGAGTTATAGTTTTTGCAAATATCTAAGATACAATCCTTGCATTTCACAAATTCATCCCGCGGGCCAGATGGGAAACTTCGACAAGCCACATTTGGTCCCTGGGCCGCATGTTTGACACCCCTGCCTTAGGCGGATATGGAATTGTGCTTTTTATTTGACTGGCCCCGCCCACTTCAGACCTAATACATCTGAATTTGGCCCCTGAAGTGAAATTACATTGACGCCCCTGGTCGAAGGGTTAATTTAACAGAACCTATTCCATCATCAGGTTCCTGAAACACACAAATGCAAGGTGATGTAAAAAGGAGTCAACGGAACAAATGTGATTGACATATGTCATCAGTTGGGTTTTGGGATTCATTTATTTAAACTGTAAAGAGACTGTGTGCACACCCTGTATGATGTAAGAGGGTTCATTCTCTGTTCTTCTTCTTGTTTTCAGTGGTCTTCGTACTTGTCGTGGTGCATCGCTGTGGTTGAGAACAGACCTGAATCGTGGGATCGCCTTTGTCAGGCCTAAGGGCCGCCGGACCGAGACGTCATGCTGGCCGCCATGTTGCGCCAGAGTTCAGGAGGAGGATCCGGAGGCAGTAATGGCAGTAGCAGCGGCAGTAGTGGAACCAAACTCTCCCTGGGCATCTCCAGACTGTCCAGCTCCAGTTTGGGTTCGGCAGGTTCCGGTGGGGGCGGCGGCGCAGGCCCCTGGGCGCCGGGAAGGGTCTCCAAGAGCAGCTCGGTGAGCTCGGACAGCCCAGATATCCCCGCCTCCGACCCCAATTACATCATGCAGCTGGTCAGCGATGTGCGGAAGTTCGCTGACGTGCTTCTACAACTCAAAGAAGTTTTCAACTCCAAAGGTGGGTTTGAAGGAGTCGTCATATGAAGGAGGTATCGGACTGACGGGGACGTCGGTACCTCTTGTTATAACAGTGAATATATATGTCCTTAACAAAACAGCCTTTTTGTTATGTAGACAACGCAAGGTTCATGAAGTTACCATATGTGGTGGCAAAAAAACCCCCAAAACTATGAGGTAAATAGAAAAAAATATACTAAGACAAACACATGAAACGTGAAAAGAGCACATGTTTTATAACATTAGATTAATGTCAGTACTTCCATTAGTACCATTACTTTATGGTACTTAACAAAGCAGACTCACTGTTCATGCAGAGGTGGACCTTACAGACCCTGTAGACCACATTGGACCTTACAGACCCTGTAGACCACATT
>JAPTHA010000014.1:89756-109222 GCA_029814585.1 Gymnapogon annona
AGCGGCGGGGCGCGGCCATAACCCCCCCCCCCCCCCCCTTCCCATTAGTATTGTGCCATGACACCCTAACCCTGTATGAAAGAATCCCGGGCGTCTCTGAAGAGGTCACAGAAGGTGCTTGACCCGGCTGGACGGGAGCCGGACTTGCAACAGGCGCTTTTTTTAAGCTTGAGAGACTTTTCAGTGACCTGTCAACATGCGACAGATCAAAGCAGTAAATCATCATGTGTGAGAGATCGATGTCTTCGGCTTCAACAGGGAGGGTTGAGTGAAATACCACAATGCACTGCAGGCTTTGGACGCAACACTGACTAGACTACAGTACCTCCGACAGGGCGTTGGGCCAGGTCTCCAAAGCCTTAAAAAGTAGGGAATTTTGAAACGCTGCTTTTTCAGACCCTGAAAAGTCCACAATTATGTCTGAAAGCCATAATTGTTATAAATATGGAAGAAAGTAAAATGAACTTTCTACACAACAGGCACGTCAAATAAAAAGTAGAAGCGCAAGTGTAAAACTACGTAAAGTCAAAGTTTTTTTTTCCTATTTTAACTTTCTACTTCTACACCCTTTATTCTCCATATATTCATAAAACAGCCTAGTTAGTTTCTTTTTTTTTTTACTGTTTATTCTTTCTTTTGATTTATTGTATTTTTTTCCAATTTCAATTTATTGTCATTTACATGAGTACATGAAACGAAAAACTGTACTCAGGACCAACCAGCAGCAGAAGCAATGTTCTAAAAAGCAGTGATCACCTAATTATACAGTATATGATAACAATAAAACCTAATACCTAAAAAAAAAACCCAAAACAAAACAAAAAAGCAACTACAGCAGGATTTAAACACTTTCAATGCAGGACTAGAACCAACATGCATAAAAAAAAACAGTAGCATGTTTTAGACAGGTTACAACAGACGTTGCACCACTGCGTTGCCTTCACAGTATAATATCAATAGAAAAAATTTAAATATCAAAAAAAAAAAAAAAGAGCAGCGGTGCATATCACGCATGACAGATACAGCGTCGTAAAAGACATAACAAGAAAAGGGAGACATAATTGTGGAGAACAGGTTTTACTATCTATTCGGCGGGACGTCTGAGACTGGGAGAAACTCTGCTGACCTAATTTACTATCGTCTGGATTCATAATGACAAAGCGCCTCGTGTTCAAGTGCAGCGAAACGAAAAATGGCCGACACGCAATTTATGGCGACCGTGGGTCAAACAGTTATTGACGTGTGAATTTGTCTGCTACATCTTCTGTTAGGTGGCTTCATGCATGCTTTTAAACCTCCAAAATCATCTACCAGTGCTAATAAAATCACTGTTTATCATTCGCAATTCATCCCTTGTAAAGTTCAAAGGTTATTTTCATCTCGGCCAATCACGCATCACATGTTTTTCTCAGTACAAGAGTGCGTTTGTGACTAGTATTTAGCTTAATAAGCACGTGAAGGCTTATTAAGGTAAAGTGGGATTAAGGTTTGATAGTGGGAATGTGTATTTTTTTTTCACCTCAGCTGTACAAACTTAACCCAGCAATTTAAATGTACAATGTTTTTGCATAGACTTCCCTCTTATCAGCGCCTCTTGAGCCATACAACAGACATTTTGTTTGTTTGTTTGTTTATTTTTTTCACACTCTAATCCTAATCACGCTCTAATCCTCCTTAATTAAAAAAATTGAATTGTTCTGTGCAATATTTACACTGCTGACAGTACTGTTTACATTTATGTGCAATATTACACTGTATTATATATACTCCTTATTTATATTGACCATATGGTTGTCTGTGTACATATTACATGTATGCATATATATAATATACATACGTGTGTGTGTATATATTTGTGTATAAACACAGCCAAATATATGATGTCAGCTTTGCACTGCAGCTGGAAACTTTTGTATTTTTTTATTTATGTTTGTCAGTTTTGAGCAACGACATTTCGTTGCACAGACCCACTGTGTGTGTCAGTGTCAGTGTGTGTGCAGTGACAATAAAGGAAGTCTAAGTCTAAATCTGCACCTGAATTTGCAGCCGTGTGCATTTATGCAGTTGTTGAGTGTTATTGCCATTATTACCATTATTGTTGTTTTTGGTGTTGTTGGGACCGTTGGTTTATGTCCTTTTCTGTGCAATAACGTGTGTGTTTCTAGTTGATTGTTATTAGTGGTGGTGGTAGTAATTTCAAGGAATGCGTAATGCAGGGAGAAAGGCTGGGATTTCATGAAGTTAATTAAGTTTAGACTTCTGCCCACTCCTCTGGAACATGTGTGAAACTTGTTTAAGCCAATTGCTGTCTTTCTTTGAATTTCATGGTCAAATAAACCTTCCAATGAAAAATAAAGAAATAAAATCAAGACACAGCAGCAGAATGGTATTAACACTTGAAATATAAGTAAAGAGTTTTTTTCACAAGTACGTCTTCTTCTACTTGAGTAAAGAATGTCCCCGTCCTGACAGATATTTCCATCCCAGTCCTGTGAGTACACGACTGTTTTTAGTCTGTTGAAGGTCGCCTAAACAAGTTCTTGCAGCGCGACGAGGCTGCATAGCAGTCATATTAGACGTTTGGCCCTCGCCGCGTTGTTATGGCAGAAAACCGGTTTTGCCCAGATGGGACTGATGTGGAGCGGGACTCGGAAATGAAGACCCGACTCTGCTGCTCTTAATGCAACAGTACTCAATTTACAGCTCCAGTGAGCACAGGCTCAATTATGCAGATGCAGTGATGGTGACACGGGATTGTGAAGCCAAGTATTCCCACCAGACGGCTTATTTGGGCTAAATACAGGAAAGGGCAGATTTGGGAAACTAGGCTGTTTACAGCGTAGAAAGCAGATCCCTCCACTATTGAGGAAAGAGGCAAAGAGAGCATTGTGCTTTCAAGTAGTTTCAAGCCGCAGGAAAAAAAAAAAAAGACGTCGTGTTGTGATTCCTGGTTGAACGAGGTTGGAAGAGTGTCTTCTAACCGTTACTCTAGCCTCTGATTTGATTGCTCACTTTAAAAAGCAGGAAGGAAAGAGATTTGTCCTCCATAGAATGGAAGGAAATCAGATGTTGCGGAGGTAGAGCAGGGCTGTCAACCCCACTGTAGTTCAGGGGACAAATTCGGCCAGATTTGGTGTGAAGTGGGTGGGGCCAGTACAATAATAACAGAATGACATCAATAATGTCAACTCCAAACTGTCCTCGTCTGATGGAAATGTGTACGTCTACAAACTGTCCTTTAAAACAACGAATAACATTAACAACCTCTAAACTATGAAGAAAAATAAGTGTAATTTTAACAATATTATACCTCAGTTTATCATTTATACATGTACATTCCAACTTGCAGATCACAGTGGATCTATAAATACATGAATGTTTAGTAACAGGTAGAATATGGAAAAAATTACACTTCCGTTAGACGTTTCAGGTCGTTTTATATTAATTTGTTTAAATTATATATGTTTTTTGTGAAAGGAAATGTTTGAAATTATGGAAGCAAAGAAGATTTGGATCTTTTTTTTTTACCGAAAGTGCTGCAGCACTATAATAATAAGTATTGTTTCAATATTCAGTATTATTCATCACCATAATCCTAATAATAATTCTAATAATGTTACCATTATTGTTATTATATTTTCAGTTATGTCTTGATTTAGCTTTAAAATGATTAGGTGAAATATAAATTTATAAATACATTTTAAAAAATACATATATTTATATAGCTAGAAATAATGGCAGCAGATTATACTTTAGAGTTAGAAAAGACATTTCATGTAAGTAATTCCCTCATATTTTTAAGTCGCAACAGCATGTTACGTTGTTCTGTGTAATCGTAATGTGACTTTTCCCCCTCACGTTGGTCGTCTGCAAACGTCTGCATCGTGTCACTGTCGTGGTTTTAGCTCCAGGCCATCGGACGGCCACGCTACCAACTTGTCAAGAGTCAATGGATTGTGATGTGATTGGATGTGAGTGAACCCCTCCCGACTCACCCTCTAATTTATGGCCGTATTGTCTCTGCAGCGCCTCACAATAGTTCAAACCTCTCATTACTCTGGTCAGCCACCGCAACTGAAGGGAGCCCTCTTTTTTTTTTTTTTTGACCATACAGAGCCAATAGCTGAGGGTAATATTCCATTTAGTGCCTTGTACCCTTTGCAACAGTGCATGCATTCACGGTCAACCATGTGAGTCTGACACCCATTGTCCCTGGGATGCCTCTTCAGGACTGCCGCGCTCTTGCTGCAACTTGCAGCGTGTTCTTTGTAGTGAAGCAAAGCAAGTTTATTTATATTGCACATTTAATGTACAAGGCGGTTCAAAGTGCTTCACGTAAAACATAAAAAAAAACAAAGTGACTATGTACAATACAAACTTCTAAGTGCAATACAACTTCTATATGCAATACAAGCAGGAAAAACACTCAACAAACAAACAAAAAACAAAAAAAAGCCTACACGTTCATTATTTTTGCTGCTAAGGGACTGTGGGCGTGAATGCAGTGTCTATATATCACTTTTTTTTTAAATTTCCACTACTCCTCCTCGTACTTTTCTATTTTTATATCTTGATCGCACTGTTCTTTTGGCACCTTCTGACAATCGCACCTTGAATTTTGTTGTACTTGCAATGACAATAAAGACATTGTATTCTATTGTAAAAGCATTGCAACAGGGCGTGGCAATAAAAAAAAGTATAGGCACGTAAAAGAAGGAAAGAAGAAGAAGAAAGAAAGATAAATAGATGAAACAGATGAAAACCAGCATAACAGATAAAAACAGACAAACTTTAAACTTAAAAGAAACAGCGCAGGTGTGAAACTCTGAGTAACTCTGTTCAAACGCAGCTGAGAACAGGAGGGTCTCGAACCCGGACTGAAATCAACTAAGTGTTTGAGCCGAACTGAGGCCTTCTGGGAGTTTATTCCAGACGTGAGGAGCATAGATGCTGAACGCAGCCTCTCCGTGTCTGGTTCTGACTCTGGGAAACAGATGACAGACTGGGTCCAGATGACCTGAGGGGGTCTGGCAGGTTCATACGGGGTCAAGGGTCAGTGATGCATGTGGGCCCGAAACCATTCACAGCTTTATGATCCTTTTCCCAAGGCAGGAATAGCCGTCACCTGTGGGACCGCTCTGTCTTTTGGGGGTTCGTTGAGAGATTTCCATTAAGCGCGTTCTATTTTGAGATAAAAGTTAGACTTAACCTTAAATGGAAGTTGTTGTTCCATCTCCCGTGGAGCCGCGGCCGAAGTCAATGACGCATGACTCGAATTCTGTTTCCGCGCCGCTGTCTGAGAAGATACTGTTTACGCTGCTCCTGCGTGTGGTCAGGTCGGCCGCGAGGGTCCGTCAGATCTCCACGCCGCTGCACACGTTCACATTCCTCTTTTTTTAAGGTCGTAACCTCGTCCGGTGGTCACATGTGAAGGACATGTCAGTAATTGGAGGGGATTATTATTTTGAAGTCGGTCTTCAATGGGGTCACGCAGGACGTTTGGAGACCAGATGAGCTGCGGTCGGTGGCCTCTGATGCCTTTGTGTTTGACGGGGCCAATGGGGCCTCCGAAGCTCTCCATCATAAGATTAGTTTAAAAAACATTCGGCCCCTGGTGCGTCTTCATCCCCTCAATAACAGTCTACGCACTGTTTTGGAATCGCCTGCTGTTTTTTGTTTTTTTTTGCGTTTTGCAGGACCTCTGTGGCGTGTTGTTGATTTCATCGTCTGTTTTTAGGAGCTGCGTTGCATTGTTGCGGCGGCTGCTGTGACCAGGTCAGGTGTGTCATCGGTGTTTTCATGCTCCAGCTCTGCCAGGCGAGGTGATTGACAATTTTGCGTGTCAGCTCCTTAAGGAAACTGCGTCTGCAAGAAGTTCACACAGAGAGCAGGGTGTTACCAGGAAGACTCTTACAATACAATCCAGTAATTAATATTATTTTAGGTGTCCATCATGAGTGAAGAGTCATTGTCAAAACAGGTATGACATGTGACGGTGCTTGTGGGTTGGGCTGGTCACAGAGATGCATATACGGGGACGTGGAAGTGGCAGCGGTTCACTATTGTATGGTTGTTAAAGGTGTGTTTGTTGATATTTTAGACCCAGAGACACTGGAGATGTGTTATTTGTGTGGTTTGTAGTAATAATAGTACTAGTAATTAGTACGACAGAGACAAACATTTCTTTTGTGTAAACCTTATTTCATTAATTGCAAAAAAATACATATATATATATATATATATATATAAAAGATTGTGATTTTTGCTGCGCTTAGTACCAACCTGCACAATTGGTAGAGGTGTTTTTTTTTGTTACTTTTGATACTAAATATACTAAAATACTTTTCAAATGTTTACGTTCGTAGCCAAAAGTTTTGGCAATGACCCTAAATGTGCCTCTGTGTTTCTGTGGTGTACTGAAGAAAAATTGCAAGTGTCGTTTTGTAGGTTTTGAAGACTTTCCTTGACAAACAAATGGAACTCAAGCAAAGAATCACTCTGTGTCACTCCCCGAACTTTAATCCATGACTGTACGCCTGCAGGACAATGGGTTATTGTTGTTCAACAGTAGCAGAATGTGCCTCTTTTTCTTCCCTTTGTCCATTTTAAAGTAAGTGGTTCAGCTTTAAGGTGCGTCACTGTCTCCTGCTCGAGGCCAGAGTTAATATAACTTCAACTAAAATGCGCAAAAGAAATTCTGATCCCCTTAAATCCCTATAAATCCTACGCATGAAGTGAGATGTGTCGTTGCTCTACCACTTGTCCTACTTCACACACTTGTTGTGTTCCCACAGAACAAACACCCACAGGTTGCTCTACAGCCTCTAAGACAGCGGGTGTGACACACGGTAACAGAACGTGATGTAACTTCTATTTGATTGAACTCTTTTTTTTTTTTTTTGTTTCTCTCCCATGTTTAATAAACAATCGCTCGGTACAGAAAGAGCTCTTTTGGCCCGGCTGTGACTAACGCACCCACCCCGGAGCAGTGACGAGCTGGTGCTGAGCCATCCCGCCTATAAACCACTCGAATGTTGCTCAATCCCGAGCATTCCTATCCCAGAAAGATCGCTGTACATGCATAATGGGGTGGTTTTGACGTAACTCCCCTCATCATTAGTCACAGGTTTAATGTTGATCTGTCACATGCATGTTTTGCTTTTAGTCGCAGGCTTTGAGTCACAAGTGTCCTTTTAGTTAATCAGTGTGGGCTTTTAAAGCTCTACACTCACCAGGAATAGATGTGGCTGCGGCTTTTAATCATTAACAAGTACCTACTAAAAATGGCTTTGACATGAGTGATGTAATATATAATGATATACTTCAATGTGTTGACCCCTCAGTGACTAAGACATACTGCATACGTACTGTTGTTTTTAAATTGCTTATCCCATGACTCAGTGTTGTTGTAGTCGCTACAGTTTAAAGTACAATGGACATTATAACATACTTTTTTTTTTTAAATCAGTGTCACAAATTAAATGTGCAAAATCTATCACAAACTATCATATATTCTGAAAACATAATGTAACCAGCATATTCGATGCATCTTCTAATGTATTATTATGCATATATACTGGTCTATATACATTTCTGTATTAGATACTGTATATAAATGTTCCATATAGAACCTGTAAAGTCAATGTATTGTGCAGACAGTGTTTTGAGGGTGATCTGTAGTTCTGACACTAATATTCCTTCACTACTTTTTTTTTTGTTACTACCAGATCAGTGTTACCAGAAGACACTGGTGGGAAAATAAGTGTTGTATTTTGCCCTGTTGAGTATTCTGTGGTGAGGTTAAAGCTTTGTGGGAAAGTGATTCTGCTCTGGGTCCTCAGAGAAAGCTTAAATGCTATTTTAGTGATCCGCATTCTAAATCACCCCTTGTGAAATATCAGCCTAAAATTAGCCCTACTTGGTCTCTTCTCTCCATTCCAGACTTTCCTAATGGCTATAACTATGCTGTGTTTAGACAGAGTCAAACCCATCGGCTCTGGGATCCACTGTAAAGTATTTGGAGTTTCTTCTTGCCTCCAAAAAGTTCCTTTTATGGTTCTTTTTTTTTTTGCTGTGGCTATATTTAAAGCCACTGTAAATTATCCCAGGCACAAAAAACTAAACAAAACAAAAGTCGCCTTTTGAAGATCAAATTGCATTTGTGGGTGTAGGATTCCTGTCCTAAATTGAATTTTCCAAACACAGAGATCTAATCATGTTTTTGCGCTTATCTTACTATCTAAGCCGTGTAAAAGGATTTATTACATTATCTGACTGATTGGGCTGATCCTCGTTTTAAAGGCTGCACTCGTCTTAGCATGAGTTTAACGCGCTGGGGTCAGATCTTTGGGTTGTTGCACAGCCTTCAGGGATTAAAGTGCACAGCATTGTGACATATGGTATGTCCTTTTATCCACTCTGTCTGAGGAAGCAAGACATAAAATTACACCCGGAGCACCGTGGGCTTGAAATCTATCTTGTGGTGATACACAATACGTGCAATTATGACACACTGCAAACAGTATATGTGGCAAAAACACGCCGTCCCGTCAGCTTTAATAGCCCTACAGTGCTCAGGAGATTTGTACGTTGTTTACAAGACGAAATCCAAGGGAGCTCCCTCTCTGTGCGTCTCTCTTCTTCCTTCCCTTTAGAAAAGATTTACAATTACGGGCACTGTCTCTGCCGGGGGGAGCTTTGTTCCAGTAGACTGTCAATGTGTGCCGTACACTTTGATAAAACTCCAGGATTCCCACAGTATCTGTGAGCAGCCAGAGATTGTGGGCTCCGCCGAGGGCTCTGCCTTAGACAGTCATTGGTACTGAAGGCTTCGCTGCTGGCATTCAGAGGGGAAAGGCAGCGAGGAGCAGAAAAGACCAGGAGTTTTAGATGACAAATGTTCCAATCTGTGTGCCGTTATGGGGGTAAAAGAGGCAGCTGCTAATGCACTCTCCAATGAGCGTGTTTACCATCAAACTAATATTCCACTCTGAAATCAGGTGTCAAGTAAACAGCAACAACAGAATTTGTTTTTCCATTTAAGCTCTGCAAGTAACATTCTGCGTTTTATGAGGATTCTTTGGAATATGTGTCAAACCTGGAGTGAAGATGAAAAAATGCCGCACTTGTAAACATTACGGGTGGGGGGGGGACACCACCGCGTTTTTGGAAAGAGGCAAATGTTAAAATCTGACTTTTTCAAAGAGGGAAATTTAGAAGTGGAAAAGCCGCACTTGGACAGCTGCGTATAAACAGGAATATCGATAGAATATTCATTTTCACGAGCCGTGTAAACAACTTATTAGCAATTTTGTCTTTTTTGTGGAGGCAACGGTGAATATTTTGTGACTGCAAACAGAGTCAGTCAACCCTCGGCAGAAAAACACAGATGTCAGATTTAGCCAACACTACTTTAGTTTTGTGAAGAGTGCAGAGCCGGTCATCTTGGATTAAAACTCTGAAACGCAGATGGCAAATTTATCCACTCAATAAGCTTAAGTAACCCCCAAATCTGCAGTGTCTGCCCCGCCATTTGTCTACAGTCAGCTAGAATTAGGCAGAGCGGCATTCATCTGACATCCTGCACACCGCTCACGTTGATTTCAAGTTTCTTTTTTTTTTTTTTCTTTCATGAGTTACGGGGATACAGCAGGCATAATTGGCCTTGTTTTCCAACTTAAGGCATGCTTGCATGTTAGCAGGTCAACCCCATGCTGTTACTGCTCATAACTTGTTAAAGGCCAGTGGAGCTGATGGGAGAGAGGGGCTAAAGATACCCCGCTGATGACATTGTCTGCTGCATTCAATATGTTCAGGAAAACGGTTGCTGTACTCAGTGAAACAGACAGGGTTAATGTGATGTGGATGTAAACAGATGGAAGCATAGCCATGACCTACTAAATGTATATGATGTGAAACATGCAGTCCACGTAGACGGGACTTGGAGACGGGTCATGCACTGATGAAGTGTTGATGTGGGGTTTCATCATTGCCTTTTGATAATTCTCACTCACATGTAAGGCCTGTATGTGATTATCCTGACGTAGCGACTGTGCCTTGTTACTCCCAGCAATGTTTTCATTAGCTTCCATTTGCTTAAAATATGGATAAAAAAAATCCTTAAGTCGTACACAGACTTAAAGGTAAAAAAAGATGCAGCCATTGCATCTTTAAAGCTGCAGTAAGTGAAATCAGGGAAAAATATACACGTTCTCTGTACAATCACACTAAAAATGACTTGCTCTTTATCATATATATATATATATATATATATTATTATTGTTTTAGTATTAAGATTTTTTTTGCTTGAGTCATACACAGACTAACAGGTGAAAAGTTGCAAATGTTGTGTCATGTCCTACAGCTGCAGGAAATTGAAATCATGGGAAAAACACCACAACCTGACAGTAAACACCTCCCCTGTAAAGTTAGACTACATATAAAAACAGGATGTTGTTTCATGCTATTATGCAAAACTGTAACTAGAATATCACATTTAATGGAGTTGCTTCTGCACGAAGTACTGCAGAAGTCAGAAGAGTTTAGACTGAATGAATCTTAACGGCAAAAAAAAAATAAATCTGTAAATGGTATCATCACATATTTATTATTGCTATCTCAATTCTAAGTGATATACTGTTTAGTTTTGATGGTTTCATGCGCTCTCGTTCGTGAACTCGGAGTTTTTTTTTTGTTGTTCTATCTGTTATGCACCAACCCTAGTTTAATGTCACCGGGTTCTATTTTTAATTTCAGTCTTGTCAGCCAACAATAACTTTTTTTTTTTTAAAAACACAGTCCGTGGCGTACTTCTGGGTCACATTCCACCAATGAGCTGGCAAAAAACCACATTATTTAAGTTAAGCCCTTCATGTTGGGTAAACTTCACAGATGCGTAGAAACAAGTTTGTATTTTGCAGATTTTACTCAATTAAATGTTTTGACAGTAATGGGAGTAGCTGTGTTTTGAAGGCCTGTGTTCTTTTTGCACACAAGGCCCATTCTCTTGGGATTAGGACGCTAGTCAAGCTTAACAGTATCCTTTTGTTCTCAGGGTTGTGTTTTCCCCTCACCTCGCAGTTCTGCCCCTTGACAGGTGTACTAAAGGGGCCCATCTTCACACTTGTTGGACAGATTTCCCAGATCCTGGCCTGCTGATGTTCCTTTGGCTACAATACACAGCTCGGGGAGCAACTGTAGTCTCTTCGGGCCAATGCTTAATCAGTTTGGCTGCCAGATAGAAGTTACACGGTCAGGGGATTTGCAATTTCTCTTAAAGAAAGCATAGTTGGAATGCCAGGCTACGTGGCTTTGCATCAACAGTAGGCGGTGATGGCGGTGGTGTGTGCATTTGTGTGCGTGTGTGTGTGTGTGGGGGGGGGGGTGGATCTTGAGAGAAAGGTTGCCTGTCTTTCCTCACTGTGACAGACAGCTGAAAAGAGGAAACAAAAATCATTCCAAACTGTGCATCTTATTTCTATTCTCAAGTCTAAAGAGAAAAACATCCTTGGGTAAACATGTCCTCTAACTAAAACACAGATCTCGGGTCAACTTTTAGCTGTTGTCTCCCTGACTGACGACTAGATTTGGAGGTATGGAGTGTGTTTCTTAATTCTCTGTAAAGTCTCAGCATTAGCACTGAGTTAAATTTTTCAATCACCTTTGGTTTCCTGAGTTAACGACTATCAAGCTCAACAAAGACTGTTCCCTGCAGAGTGGGAACATAAAAGCCCCCCCACCTAGGTGGAAGGTGCAGTGTGTCTAGCCTCGGGCTCTTTTTTAAACGCCTGCTCTTTGTGAATTCAGTCATGGGAAAGAGAGCTTCAAAGGTGAAGCAACAGGGATTGCCTTGGTTCTAAGCATGGAAGTCTGGAAAGGCAAAGTTGCCCTGCCTTTTACTGACTTCTTGTAATCTGCTAATCCGCAGAGTGGACCACCGGTGATCTGTCGACAGAGGTGGACCAGGGCCACTGGCCACAGGAAGCATGTCAGAGAGGGGGATATCAAGGGATGTATGGGCCACCCATTGCAGTGACCTTACCCGAGTGTTAAAGGTTAAGTGGACTCATTTTGCAGGACCCCTTATGGCTGGGCACATAGTTCAAATGTGAATTGAAATGGGTCATTTTCAGCTTTCCGCATAAATACCCTATTAAGGATGTGCCACTGGTGAGAGGGAAATATGCAAGAATGTGGCATTTCACCCTTGACGATTAAAGGGGAATCCATTTAAAGATAACAAAGTGTCTTTTGAGTAAGGGGCCGAGGCCCAGAGGAGACCTTGCAACCTTGCATTACCTTGTGATGAATCCACAGTTTCTTTGAAACTTTGACCGCATGAATATGGTGCAGGTTATTTAAGGTGGTTCACTGGAATGTCCAGCTGGACTCTGACTCAAAAGGACACATTGAGTGGTTTTGATTTACATTAGTCATGGCTTGCCTGTCCAACATCCTATTTTCCCTGTCTGCCATGGGCTGCTTCCATTTGATCGGACCTCTGCAGACTCAGTTGTGACATGTTTAGTGATTTCACACTTGCTTTGTGGCAATAAGCACCCCTCCGTTCACTTGAATGTTCCGAAGCATAAATAATACATTGCTCCCATGATTTGCAATGCATGACTGAGCATAGCTAGGGTCGCAGGAAAAGGAATGTTGCCAAGTCATATTGTGTCAGACCCTAGTGGATGTTTTGTGATTGAAAGAGTCATGCCACTGATCTGAAGCCCCAAAGCATTTGTCTCATGTTAGGCCTCAATATTAAATATGTCGGCCCTGGTTTTCCGGTGTTATTAAGTTGAATCAGATCATGAATTGCACCTGAATGCATCCTGAGTCCTGTTTGGTGGACGTTAGGTGTTATGCACTTGCAGATGCCTGGATTAAGAGTAAAGAACAAAGTCTTGGTGAGTCTTTTCCACAGGTTAATATGACATCAAAATCTGGGTTCTTCCACTTTGACTTTAAAATCGGACACTCTGAGACTCTTTGGGCTTGTTCTCATATATTAGTAGGTCCATGGCAGGAAAATGGTGGAGAATGTCTGCTCCAGAGGGGTGTCAGAATGTTTTAGTATTGAGGTGTCATCTCGATGGTGAATGATTCGACAATGTTTTCATTATGGATCCCCCTCCACCCCTCATTCCTCAGACTCCCGTCCCTGCTCCCAAACAAGAGGCTGGAATGTTGGGTTTCCATGACGCTAATGAAGTAAAAACCTGGCAATGTGTTGCTGGCAGCCTCTGAGCAGCTCCTGCTTCGCGGCCTCCTTCTCATCAGGATCAGAGTCTGATCCCCCTGTAGCCTTCATTCACCAGGGCTTATTATGCCCAGGAATGTCTCCCACTCTCTCCTTCTCTCAGAACCCCCCCTGAAGAAGGGATGTGGGGTGTAGGGGTAATTTGGGACAAATCCCAAGAGAGAGTACTACCCCAAATAACCACGCAACCCCCTTCCTCTTTTTTTTTTTCCTACAAAATCCAACAAAACTCCTCCCCTATCACTCCCGACAATCTTCCCACCCCAAACCATCAGACATGGACAAAGACACACACACACACACACACTCCAGTCCTCTCCCGGGAAAAGTGAAAAGCTGCCGTTGTGATTTATTGTTCCATAAAAGCTTCATGTGGCAGGCCCATGAGGTGACCAGTCCCACTGTTTGCTCGTGGCCCCAGGGACAAAAGTGACTCTTTGGGCACTCAAACAAATCCTCACTCAGAACTCTGCGGTATTCCCTGGGGACAACTGAATGATCTTCCCAGGAACTTTTTCTTGTTTTTTTTGATGGTCTCGGTCTAATTTTGAAAACAAAAACATCTTGCTTCACAAGGGGACTAATTACAGGTTTTCGTCTCATATTAAAAGTTGAAAACTGTTTCCAAGTGCAGGAGTTGGACACTGTTTTAATGCTGCCTCCCCAGTGGGAATGAGTCTTCTTCCCTTTGTGTTTTCCACAGAGTGGCAGTTGTGGGGTTAAATAATCAGTCTCTGTACATTATCCTGCGTCCTGCTGGGCTGGCGAACGCAGCCATAATGTCTTGCTAATTAGCCTCCATTTAGGATGCTCCAATAGGCCACACAACTGCTTTGACTATCAAAACCCAAGGAGCTTTGCAAAGGAAGACCCTCTGTCTTGTGGGTATTCATGGTGTAGGCTACTCCTTAATAACCTCAAGCCAGTCCATGTTTTAAAGCCTCCCCAACTCGGGATTCAGTTTCTCGGCTGGTGAATGGGTTGTATGGGGTACGTGGGGATGATGTGGGCCATTGTCTGTATCATGTCATTCAAAGGATAATATCCATAAATGGGATCTAAACTGACCAGGACCAATTAAGGGCTTAAGGGTTGAAACAGCCTGTTGTAAACTTTGACCCTTATCAGATCGTTGTAGGTTTGGGTCTCTTTATGCTGTGGGAAGAGGTCTAAGGGCTGTGGGTAAATTCAACACAGTGTCAATTGTATTTAAAATATGATTGTTGTTAACATAACAAGTGCTAAGTTTCTCATGCTATGTTTTTTTTTTTCTTCCTTATTTACATCTGACGTTTACCCTTTTTTTTGCATACTGTGCATTTTCTTGCAATAGTGAAATGCTTGTCTGGAGCAGGAAAAAGCCAATAGCTGATTCATCTGATAAAATCATCCCCCACCCCTCCCTGAAAACACATGTAACTATATTTCAGTTTATTACTGGCTTAAAGTGAGTTGAAACTGTAGCATGGGGGCCATATTGGAGGTCTGTGTTTGGAGATGTAACTTTTCAACAGCATATGTAGATATTTTTGGGAAGGCAGTAAACACCCTAAACAAGTAACTCTCAACCACTGAACGTCAGAGTTAAAACAATCATCATCCAGGTTAGGCTGGCAATTATTATTAATATTATTATTATTGTTATTTGTTTCACCACTGTATAATGAGTATAATGATAGTTTGTCACCTGATATAGAAGAACCTTATAATTACATAGAAAACATACACTAGAAAAAATGATTAGCCTGTCGTTAATGTCATTTAAAAAAGGTAAATGAAATGAAAATCAAACATCAAAATCAAACATGCACAAGGCATAATTATACATCGGTTGCTGCATGCTCAAAATAATGCTAAAATGTTCTTCACCTTAGTTTTATCCAACTTTTTGGAAAATACAGGTGGATGGAGATGATTGATGTGATAATGCAAAAGAAACACAATTATCTCTAATAATGGCAAGTACGTAATAATTATGATGTTCTTCATCTAGGTTTAAGTGGGTTTATTTTTTACACTTTAAGATCTTATTTTAGCTGAAAATCAGAACAGTTTAAAAGCCTGATAGTGGTCATGCGAACTGTCCATGTTAGATTAGATTAGATAGAACTTTATTTATCCCACGACCAGTAAAAAAATATCTACGAATGTGTCACAGCATTAGTGTTTCCTTTATCCAGGCCTGTGCAGATACAGTCACTTTTGCAAACAACAAAGGCTACTAAACAAAGAGAATGACCTTCTCCGTAGACTCATGTGCACTGATTGTATAGAATGAGTGTGAGCGGCATCGTGCCAGAAGCACACTGCTGGCCCTTTTCCTGCCTCCTGGGGAGATGGGATGCTGAAATAATAGGAGGAGAAGCTTTCGTCATCAAAAACCACCAGGTCCACGGCACTGGAAGGAGCTGTGTGTGGCATGTGATGAAGATGGATGTAGGTGGTTGCTATGTCGGAGAATGGTACTGTCCACGTCCTGTGGAGAGGCTTTTGGCACGATAGGAGCAGCAGGGCATGTTGGCATGGAGTAGGTCATGTGGTAGCAAAATAGTTTTCCTTGTGTAATTGTGTTTTTAACTGTGTAAGTTTACCATTTTGGTGTGTTTTTGCACAGCCTGTCTCCTGGATCCCTTTGGAAGTGCTCAGTGTTCTCGTGTGATCGCCTCTTAACCTCCTTACAGTGTTAGTTTTCGGTCCAGTGCCAGTCACCCCAGGCCTTTGGGTCTTTGTCCAGTGGGCCATGGCTAATGTGCAGGCTTCACCCATTGGTTGTCGGTAAAGCATCACAATATATGGCCTTTTTTGTCTCCTTTAAATGCAGTGAGTCTGACACTGTCCTACAAGATGTTTTGAAACCGTATATGTGTACAGTAAGTGTAGTCCTCTATAGCTCAGATTTTTCTCTTGACAATTAGCAGGTCATCTTTTGGCCTGCACACTTACACTTCTTTGTCCTATTTTCAGTGTTTTCTAATGGCTGCTGGATTATTGTTGTGATGTTTTGACCCACCGGTCAATGCGAACTTGTCACCTGCTGGTGAGTTGGCAGGATTTCCGGGTCAGGCCTCAGCTAGCATTGTCATGGCAGCCACACAGACCCGGCATTATTAGCCCCACTGGCGGCACTATTTGTCCCATTTGAAAAAAGAGGGCTAACGAATAAAAGAAAAAATGGGAGACAGCTAAAGTCTTTCTGATCCCCCTTTCCATGAAGGGGTAATCCAGGGGTGATCGTCAGCACAAAATGTGGCTTTGGCAGCCTGTGTCTGTTCGGCGTGTGAGTTTGTGTCACAGTGTGTTTATGTACCAGAAATTTGCAAGGAGGTCAGAGCAAGAGACGGATAAAACTAGTCCTGCACAGAACTGGATTCATGCAGGAGGTGCGGATACTTGTCACACTGCAAATCATCTTTCATTTTCCTGCAAAAAACACAAACAGGCCAGAGATTCTTTTCTCTTGGTGCATCCACTTGCTCACCTACTGTCACATTACTTTGCGTTATTGTATAAAATGACACCTCAAGTTATAGTTCATACTCTCATTTACTTTTTTGTAATGTAACACACTTATCATGACCTCATTCCTCAACTGTGCCACAAGGACATTGTCAAGGTTACCTGATAGCAAACTGCATTAGGTCCCTTTGCAAATGCTGGTGAGTCACTTTGAGCAAAGTAACATTTAGTGCCAACATTCATACCTGAGATGCTGTGTTATCTGATTCCGAGTGACTCGCTAACCACTAATTGCAGAGTGGGTCATGTTTGCCTGTACGTTTACCTGACAGCTTGGCATCATTTCCAGGTCTCTGCGAGGGTTTGCAGAGGTGCGTGATCCCCTGTTTGCCCTCTTTGTTTTATGGTTGAGTTGCCGAGATAAACCATTGACTGTGACCATGTTGACTGCTCTTGAATGGATGGTGGTCGTCTGACATGGCTGCCATGGTCACCCTTTAAACCAACAGAGGAAGAATGTCATGTAGTAATCCTGTTGCCAGTGAGCTTGCACAATTCTGTGGAAACAGAGAGATTTTTAAATAACCGGGTCCGGGCTGCTTAGGATTTGTAGCGCGTGGTACATTTCAACAAGCTTTTAAGTCTTGTAATACAGCAGGGTTTCATAGTTCAGACACTGATTTACACGGTGCTTTGCACGTAGAGTCATACTTGACATTTTCTAGCCTCTGCATGTTCTGCTGCATTGCACCATGACTTGTCATCACTGCAGGAAACTGGAAACACACCAGAGTCTTTTATCATGTCATTGATTGATGGTTAAGAAACGCAACAGGCAAAGCTGTGCAAACAACTCAATATGCAATCGCATTGTCATCTACAGTAATTATATCATCCTAATAGGCCGCCTTTTAAAGGTGTGATAGATAGGTGGATAGATAACTTAATTGTCTGTTCCAGATAAAAACAGAATTTTTTCTTTTGTCACGGCTTCAACAAAGTTAACCACAGATAAGAAAACAAGTAGAAACAAATAAGATGTCTAAAAACACGAAGAGAAAAAAAAACGTATTATGTAAACATTTCTGTGGCATTTTTCTCAGCTAAAATTACAAAGTGCTTTACTATAAAAATGTAGAGTGGACTAAAATGTAAATAGGCTCATTCAAATAACACAACTTTAAAATGCATTACATTCAAAAAATAACATAGAAACATACCGATAAAGAAGAAACCCATGAGAAATTGTTTTTTTTTTTGTTTTTTAGTTTTTCAAAATGTAAAAATACATAAATCCATTGAGCTCCAAACAACCACTGAACAAGACTAATGGAGCATTTTGATATTTTATAAACTGGAAATGGTTGGATAAGGATTAAAACCCAGATAAGACAAAATGCTAATTGGAAAATAAGATTCTTTTCCAGTAAAACTGTTAAATATAAAAAAGTCTGGGCAAAGAGAAAATGAACAACCATTTGTTAAATGCGTCTTTGTTCCTCCACAGAGCACCAGGACTGTCTCCACCACGCCGTCCACGAGCGTCTCGGGGAGCTACTGCGAGTCCTGAAGGCCATTATCAGCAAACACCAGAGCCTCAACTCAGTGGAGATCCTCAGTACAGCCGGAACCGTCATCGCCACGGTCAAAGGTGAGCTATGATGACCGGCCCTCCCTTAAACATGCTCACAGCCTCGCTGTGAAATATGCTACGGAGTCTTACACTCCTGGATGGGTCTGTTTTCTGTCTCTGCTTATCTTACCCCCCAACCCCCACCCCCCCCCTCCTTTCTCATCTTCTCTCCTGGACTTTTACTATTACTGTCTTTTCTCTCACACTTCCTCCAATAACTGAAAGAAGTTCCCCGGGAATGTTTCTGAGGAGTTTTCTTATAGCTTCAAAGCAATGCAGCTCTTCAGAAGTCACTGAAGTGCTTTAGAATGCAACAGCGTGTGACTCAGGCCCCATACAGAGGGTAAGAAAATAATATTTTGGAGTCAGATACCTGATTCGAAAAGCGGGTGTCCTTTGTGCTGCCTGTCCAGAGGGAACTCGACTGAGGAATCCTATTCAGCCCTTCATTCTTTGAGATTATGATCTGGCATGCAGGTCAATTCTTAACTTGGCTGCCACACAAGAATCCCTTGAGTATACCTCGTCTCAATTTGCATTGCAAAAAAGGCCATGGAGGGCCTGTGTAGCTTTTTGAAAAGCTCTCTCTTAATAAGGAATGGTGACATGGTGAAGTGAACAAAGGCCAAGCTGCCTCTGCATCTGAATGTAGCTTACCTTCACTGAAATATGTGGAATAAAGCCATGTGTACTTGGGTGTATATATGTGTACAGTAATTAACCTTTAGGCGTGTACAAGTTGTGGAGTAGTCGTAGCTTGACTATTGGTGTTGTCCTGATGTTCCATATTTCCTTTTGACTAATGATTTATAGCTGACAGCTTAATACTCTCTTTGTTTCGCGTCATAATAAATTAGAAGTGATGCAATTTCAAGCCTGTCATGTGCACTTTGGAGTGCTTTAATATCAGACAACGACACTTCTATGGAACATAATTTTGACAAGTAGCGAATGAAGTGTTAATCATTTAATAGAACTTTAGCACTTAAGTCAAGGGTATTCCCCAGGATTTAGGCATTGTCTACGTTCTGCCATTTTCCCCACAGCTATTTATGACAATTTGAATGGACTTAGACTTAGACTTAGACTTAGACTTCCTTTATTGTCATTACACAG
>JAPTHA010000014.1:176485-187066 GCA_029814585.1 Gymnapogon annona
ACAGTCTGATGGCTGTAGGGACAAAGGATCTGCGGAACCTCTCTGTCCTGCAGCGCAGTGAGAGGAGCCTCCCACTGCCACTGCTGCTGCTCTGTCTGTAATATGAAGTTATATAGTTATACAGTTATAAAGATATTATATTATATATTATGATATAATATTTAACAAACGCCATCTTCAATCTGATTTTTTTTATGATTTGCAGCTTCATGCTGACCTTGAACCGCTGTTTCCCCATCTTCATGGTCCTGGCCTGGGTCTACTCTGTTTCCATGATTGTCAAAAGTATAGTTCTGGAGAAGGAACTCCGACTGAAGGAGACTCTGAAGGCCATGGGAGTCACCAACGGCGTCATCTGGTCCACGTGGTTCATTGACAGCTTTGTGATGATGGGTTTGAGCACGGCGCTGCTGACCGTCATCATCATGGTGAGGAATATTTTCATTCTGTTCTGCTCCATTCCACTCTAATTGTATTTTATTCTGCTCTAATTCTATTCTATTAATTTTGAGTAGAGTTAAATGTCCTTACATAGCCTGTCTTTTATCAGAAGCACCTGATATACCTTTAATACCAGCAATCTTTTCATTTTTTAATTTGTCTAATCATATTAAGGTCAATACACATCCAAGTGTTGAGTAGTTTCACTTTGAACCATGAATAGATCTCCCATGTAACCGACAACTTCATGATTACATTCCTGTAAATGATTCATGAAACAAGTGTGAATATCATGACATCATGGGAAGGATGTGAATCACTCTGCAGGAATGGACTTGTCAATGATTAACAACTGTACCTTTCAGAAACCAGAAGAATGAGCCCAGTAGATATAGTAGACTTACAGTAGACTTTTGCCCTCTAGTGGAGACTTGAATGAAACATGAGGCTTTTACAAAAGACACGCCTACAAATACAATTCAATACTTTATTTCAGGTCATTGTACTGTATTCTAAAAAAAACAAGCTTTCACACTGACATAGCAAATTAAATACAAAAACAAAGTTAGTGCAAAAAATAATTTAAAAAGCAAAAAAAAAAAACAGAAAATGTACTTTAAATTAGTTTTTTTTTTATAAACTTTTATTTCACTGCTACTGTGTAGAAAAGTAGAGAAACAAGCACACATTTATTTATTTTTTTATTCCAAGAAACGTGTGCACTGAGGTGTAGTAGCATTTGTAAATACATGTCTATGGTTCTACTGATCAGCTGGTGCAGATACACGGGACGGTGTTTCCTCCCGGGTCTACTGCTGTACTTCCACTGTACTGCTTATGCACTTTTCCTGAACTCCTCGGTCCAGATTCGGCCCACTAGGGTTCAGATGTAGTAACTGAGCCACTATGGAACGTGTTCCAGTCCTTTCTTCTAATTTGCCAGCCTTAGTAAGGTTTTTTTTTTCCTTCTGAATCTCTGCTTGGCAGCTGACCCAGCTCTCCTACGCACAGGTTTTTTGTTTTCTTCAGGACTGCCCAATGTCCGCTGTGACTCCAGACATGTTGTTTCTTGAGATTACAGTCTATACTTCTAAAAAAAAACCAAAAAAAAAGTGCAGCGAAGAAAGTTGTATTGGTGCAACATGTTTTTTTTTTTATAATATTATGTGATAATAGTGTCTTTTGTATTTAACATTTAAGAAATATTATATATTTTTTTATTTTTCATAAGATAGTATTACAGTTACATTCACACACAAAAGCCCGGCTGGATAACTCAGCTGGTAAGTCACCGGGCTGGTGCACAGGGGACCTGGGTTGGATTCCTCTGGTGAGCATTCACTGGGTTGTGTCAGGAAGGGTATCCGATGCAAAACCTCCTGCCAAACCAAATATGCAAATTGGATTCGCTTATGGCGACCCGGAAGGGAAAAAGCTGAAAGAAATCATCATCATTCATACACAAAAAGACAACACTCCCGACCCGCAGTGGCGTGGTGACAGACAGCAGGTGAAACACGACAAACAAGAGAAAACAAACCCCCCAAAAAAGTAAAAACAAACACATAAATTAGTGAACTTTTAGTGAAAATCATGTGTTCCCTGATCATGTCGACCAGGGGTCTGCAACTCCGGTCCTGGAGAGCCGTTTTTGATGTTTCCCTCTTCCATCACATCTGGTTCAGTAATCAGCTCATCGCTTAAAGCTGCAGAGGCCTAGTAATGATGTAATCCAGGTGTGATGGAAGAGGGAAACATCTAAAACATGCAGGACTACGGCTCTCCAGGACCAGGGTTCCCTAACCCTGATGTAGACATTCATTAAAGCTCAGATTAAGGGTGAGGGTTATTATATTATAAAAAGAGAAAACCTTCTTTCTGTGTTTCTTTCGTGGTGTTTCTCTTTGTCTGTTGTAACCACATGTGCGTATTCACTGTATTTCTCTTTGACTTGCAGCTTGGGCGGGTGTTGAACTATAGCAATCCCATCATCCTCTTCCTCTTTCTGCTCACCTTCACCACGGCGACCATCATGCAATGCTTCCTCATCAGCGTCTTCTTCAACCACGCCAACCTGGCAGCGGCCTGCTCTGGCATCATTTACTTCAGCCTTTACCTCCCGCACATCTTCTGCTTCGCCTGGCAGGACCGCATCACCAAAGACATGAAGATCCTGGTGGTGGGTGTCACACGTCCCATGTCCCACATCCCATATCCCATATCCTGGGTTCCGTGTCCCACTTGGATGCATGTATCAGGCTAAAGTAAACGTCAGCATGGGTGACGTTATGCGTCCGTGTCCCTCAGAGTCTGCTGTCCCAGGTGGCGTTCGGCTTCGGGACGGAGTACTTGTCCCGATATGAGGAGCAGGGTCTGGGTCTGCAATGGGACAACATCCAGACCAGTCCTCTGGAGGGGGACGAGTTCTCCTTCTGCACCTCCATATGCATGATGGGAGTGGACACTGTGCTATACGCGGTGTTGGCCTGGTACCTGGACAGCGTCTTCCCTGGTCAGTCCATTTACCTTCATCTTAGCAGCATATATCCTGTGGACCTTTTTTAACGTTATCTTTAATTTGACTATTTTTGATTATATTTGACTTAACCTTTTCATGGAGTGAGATATTGTTCATTTATGCGTCATTGTTTTATTGCTTTAATTGCTTGATGGTGCTTCTTTATTTCTTTTAATTCATCGCGGTCTTTTTTGTATTTTTTGTTGTTTTGACTTCATCACATTTCAGTATTACATCATCTGCTGCATACAATAGATCATTTTATTCTCTTCTTTTTAACTTTATCGTCTCTTGCATAGGTTTGATCTTTCTCTTGTCACTTTACTCTTTGAGTTTTCCTTCATCATCGTCATTGAAGCTCTTTTAAATGATAGTTTTTACGTCGGTACCATTATCATTATACCATGTAGTAGATCCATATTGAATGGGTGTATGAGTTTCTTTGTTTCTTTCTTTCTCTCTCTTTCTTTCTTTCCTTCTTTCATCTGTTCTACCTCAGGTCAATATGGAATTGGTCGACCCTTTTACTTTCCATTAAATCCTTGTTACTGGATCAACACCGTGGCTCCGGCCTCAGGTGAGTTCTCACATCCTGCTTTTATCTGGACGTGCACAATCTGAAACTGCATTTGACAGAATTCACCAATTTCCCTTCATTTCTCCTCTAAGGCAATCCGAACTTAGATAAAAAAGGTTTCGATAACCTGGCCAATAAAGATCCTCAGAAAAGAGATGAGGATGAAGTCCAGGATAAAGAACAAGAGAAAACCAAGAAACTGGAAGACATGGGTTCATGTGAACACCAGGACCAGAGGGAGAGGAAGGGCAGGGAGAACCAGAACGAGGAGAAAGACGGTACGAGACTGAACGTCTTATTTTGCACTTCAGTGATTGAACTCTGCTCTCGACAGCTGATTAATCGTGAGCTATTGTGAAGGAATCGTCTTCATTAGCAATTTCTTCAAACATCTTCTGTGATGAAACTACTGATCAGAGTCATTAAATGTTTTTTTATTTTTCTTGGAACAATGTCTAGAAAACTTCTTTACAGTTCTTTATATATTTAGATTTGTACATTTTTGACCAATTTTTTTAAATATAAAAAGAATTCCTGTGACTTACAATTATCCATATTTCGATACTTTGTACTGTAGAAATGGTTACAAATATCAATATAGAAACTATTGAGCACCGATAGGATGTCATATATGGACTAGAGAGAATAGATCTATAGGGTTATTGTTAACATATTTAGAATATTTACAGGTAATAAAGAACATACACAAGGTAAAAATAAAAACAAGGTGCATTGGTTGTGTTGCGCACGGCAGTAGAACCTTGCACATTCACGTTGATATTGTTTTTTAATTTTTTCACTTTTATTGTCACCTCAGATGTATCGCGCAGGAGCTTTACGTCCTTCGGTTTGTTTGGGCTTCTCAGTAAATCTGAAGACACACACATGTATTTTCTCACGTTCCTGCTTAGTTAATATGTGATGTTTCTGTACACTTTGGCGCATTCCACTGCGCTGAGCTCACTCCAACATTCAGACAAAATGATCCAGGATGTGAAGACAAATAAGCTGTTGTATTTGTCACCTTTTGTCACACTTTGGATTTACTGCATCCTGCCTTCTTGTTTATTCAGTCGTATTTGCATGAAAATAACCTTGGGATCAGTGGTTTAGTAATTAATCCCCATGCTGGTGTTTACTCCATCTGATGTAAATCCTCATTATTAACAACCTCGCCTTTGCAGTAGCTGTCATGCATGTCATGTTTTGAGATTGTACACATCTGCAGGATGTAAGTTTATACACTGAGTGTGTATTAATCCTCCCTCCTTCCACTGACCCCTGTGAGCGGTTGATATGGCTGTGTGCAGGTCAGCTGTTCTTTGAGGCCGAACCGACCGACCTAGTGAAAGGTGTTTGCATCCAGAACTTGGTGAAAGTGTTTGGCAGCAGCTACAGACCCGCTGTGGATGGACTCAGCATCAGCTTCTTTGAGGGCCAGATCACTGCTTTTCTGGGTCACAACGGGGCGGGGAAGACCACCACCATGTACGTCATACACATGCTCTTAGGCTATAATATTGAATTCCTCTGTGGCTGTGTTTCTCCTCATAGCTAGTTTCTTTTTTTCTTATCCCAGGTCTATTTTGACTGGTATGTTCCCTCCGACATCAGGAACAGCCACCATTTACGGAAAGGACATCTGCACAGACATGGATACTATCCGTCTGTCTCTGGGAATGTGCCCTCAGCATAACATCCTATTTCAGTAGTACGTGTAATACCTCTCTAAATATTTAGCTTAAAGATGTTTTAAACATTATGGAATTATTCACCCTTCATAAGGCACTTGTAGAAGTATGCGAATGAGTTTTTTGGCTTTTTCCCTTCTGGGGTCGCCACAGAAAATCCAATTTGCATATTTGATTTGGCAGGAGTTTGTATAAGTATGTACTCTTGTGAAATTTTTCAAAATGTTTCATTGTCCTGTAGAAAATCAAAGTCAATGAAGTTTTCATATTTCAGGGCTGTCATAGTCATTTTGGTTCAGGGGCCACAGTTAGCACAGGAGTAGAACTTTACTAAACCAACAAACCTAATGTGAGACTAGGACTTTTACATGGGACTGTATTTTGTGATAAACACAAAAGTCTAATATTAAATCCCAGTCGTTCTGTTTGTGTAACTGCTTTCCCTCAGTATGACTGTTGCAGAACACATCCTCTTCTACTCGCTGCTGAAAGGCCGTCCAATGGCCGAGGCCCAGGAGGAGGTGGAGAACATGCTGCAGGATCTGGGTCTACCTCACAAGAGAGATGAACTGACCCAGAACCTCTCAGGTTGGACCAAGACCATCATATGCAATTAATGATTGACTCAGGTGTTTGTAAACATTGATGAATGTGACGCAAACTCACTGTGATGCTGCTGTTACTCAGGCGGCATGCAGAGGAAGCTATCAGTGGCTTTGGCGTTTGTGGGCGGGGCTAAGGTGGTGATCCTGGATGAACCCACTTCTGGGGTTGATCCCTATTCAAGACGCTCCATTTGGGACCTGCTCCTCAAATACCGTGCAGGTAACACTGACACCTGCTGGACACTGTATTATTTACGTACCGTGTACATGTTCATAAAAGCTCAGTGTAAAATTGATTGAATTGTTAATTCAGAAACAGAAAAAACTGAAAAGAAAGTGACATTTTCTGCAAATCTATCATTAATTGAACACAATCCCAGTGTGTCCATCCATTTTTTTCCTCTCTGTCCTTACGTCCTTCTTTTTTTTTTTCGTTGCAGGGCGGACAGTGATCATGTCAACCCACCACATGGACGAAGCCGACCTGCTGAGTGACCGAGTGGCCATCATCTCCCAGGGACGCCTCTACTGCTGCGGTTCCCCAATTTTCCTGAAGAACTGCTTTGGAGCCGGGTTCTACCTCACTCTGGTCCGTCAGATGAAACAGGATTCCAAGGTGGGAGCGTTCTATACTTGTGTGCATCCGTTATCCTTTCATGTGTGCAGGATTATATTGATTTTGTGAGACTCGTAGGATATTTTGGACAGTCAGGACCATCGTCGTCCCAATAGATTTAAAACAAATGACCTCAACTCAACACAAGTTGTGCCCTTATGTGTACGGAGTTTATATATTTATAGAGTTTATTTTTTTTTACTTTTCTTAGATTTTTGTCACTGTATGTTACGTTTGTAATTCAATAGTGAGACAGCAAAATATAGTTGATTTCTGAGAAATAAGACAAGCAGCTGCAAAGAGATATTCAAATGCTCAAGGTGCAAGACTGAATGCACTTTAACTCCATCAAGTCACATCATGTGCAAATGCATTCTAAAAAAATACTAATAATAAAAAAAAATTAATATATTTATGTGTGTGTATGTATGTATATGTGTATGTATAATATATATGTTGAAATCTAAATACATATAAGTACTTGTTTTTTCTATTTATGTTTTATGTTGGGTGTATATTTATATATACACATTTACTATGAAGGTCCTAGTTTTTTTCTTTGTTTTTCTTGTGCTGATGAAAAACCTGATGAAGTGTGTATTTGCAATTGAATAAACGGGATATTTAACGTTTCACTCCGCAGACGAGCTGTGACTGCACTCAGGACTGCTCCTGTAAATGCTCCAAATGCTCCAAGTTTAAAGCGGACCGGGAGGACAGCCAGACTCCGGACAGACAGATGGACGGTAAGGTTGTCATTACAGCGTTGCTATCTGGGCAGCTTTATGGATGAGCGCCTCATGCCACGTTCATTGTCAGCCTCTTTAAACATGACATCAATCAAGTTGACTAAATCAATTCAACAGTGGGACATAATCTCATTGTCCAAGCAGTGAATAGTGAAAAGTAGTATTACTGTCCCTGCTGTCGATACACCCCGTCTGTCATGTCCTGGACGTGTTGCATTAATTGTTCATATCATTTAGCATCTTTTGAAAGGCTTTATATATATATTATTGTATATTATATTGAGCCCTGTTAGAAAAGACACACCTGAATTTAACGTGACCCCCTCATTTGTCCACATAGTGTATGACTTAAGCAGTTTTGCCATGAAGCTAATGGTATTGGAAGTACCACATGCAGCCTCCAAGTCATTTGGCGAAAAAAAATTCTGTCATTCGTTTTTTGGTTTAATTAAATGAAATTGTTACTGCTCGCCTTCAGGTAACTTGGAAAGGATCACAGCCCTGGTCCACCATCATGTCCCGGAGGCCCGTCTCATTGAGGCCATCGGTCAGGAGCTGACGTACCTGCTGCCGAGCCGGGACTTTCAGCCCAGAGCCTACGCCAGTCTGTTCAGGGAGTTGGAGGAGACGCTGGCGGACATCGGCCTCAGCAGCTTCGGAGTGTCCGACACATCTCTGGAAGAGGTGGGCAGGCTGTGATTTATAGGCTTAAATCAGACCACTTAGTTACATTTACAATTTACATTATGGCTCATGGATTTTAAAAAATGAGCCCATACATCAAGCTGCCAATAACTGACAGTGAAGGAGCAAGATTAGCTACTGAAGCACACATGATATTTTCATCTTTGTCGCTAAACAAATATTTGATGGCAAGTGTGAGAGAAAGTAAGAGATTAACTGAGGCAATCTGTCATGAAGTCATTGCCTGACTTTCACCTTTTCAGCAATTACTCTGTTTCATGAGGCCGCTCCACTGCCTTGATTAATGAGAGCATCTGTTAATCTTTGGTCCTGACAGGAAAGTAATCTGTTTTCTTGTAGATTTTCCTAAAAGTCACCGCTGATGGGAATGCAACCAACAGGAAATGCATACAAGGTAAAAGAAAACATAAGAGAGCAGAGCCATTAGTGCAGTGTTATGATCCGGCCTTCGTGGTGTGAACTCTTTCCTTTGTATCCCATTCTCTGACTCTCAGATAGGAAATCACTGCAGCAGATTTCTCGCAGTAGTGTCTGTGGATTCAACAGAGTGACAGTTGATGTGGGACCGCCGAAAGGTGACTGTGGCTTTATGCTGAACTGCTCTGGGCAGTTGATGCTGTTGTTGGGAAAAGCAGGATTACAACAGAGACAAATTAAGCTTTAAAATGACATGCTGACAGGCCAAAAGGACTTTTCCCAACAACAACATCAGGCATTAAGCTTTGGGCATTTTTGACAAGCATCACACTGACAGAAGTTGCTCAGTTACAAGCTGGAAGCCCTAACAATACATCATACATAAACTCACAATTATGCAATATCTCAAGAGGATTCAAGTCAGTGAGTTTCACAGAATTTTGTAATAGTCCACTTCAATTTAAACAACAACAAACAGCCTGAAGACAGTGTGTAATTTGTTTCTCCACATTCCCCTGACATATAACACGGGAGGATATAGTCTGTGTGCCATCATTTTATTTCAGCAGCATAACTCTTAAACCCTTTCTTATTTCCTCACAAAATATATTACAATTTATGATAGATATATTGAAGTAGTATGACAGACAGCAAAAAGTAATTTAGTCTTTTAGCCAATAAATTACTCGAGAAGCCACACCACTCCTCTACAATTAATAGGAAAACTGAAAGAAAATGTGTTATCAAGTACTGCTTATTGAATATGTGGAAGCTGAGGTGCATTAAGGTGCATTAGCATCACCTTTAATGTCTGGAACTGAAACTCTAATGATGGACTGCTCATGTTTTAGCAGCCAACAGAAGTCAGGCGCAATCTGCCCTTTCGCCACTAGATATCACTATAGACAATGCAAATTGAACGTTTAACCCATAAAGAGCCACAACAATTTTTGACATAATTTCCATTATTTTCATCCAAAATATTGCCTAGAGTGGGTCATCCAATAACCCAAGGGTTGGCGGTTCGATTCCCACTCTCTCCTAATCATGTGCTGTTAGACTTAGACTTCCTTTAATTGTCATCACACAGACACATACAATGAATCTGGTAACGAAATGTCATAGAATGGCAACTGATAACACAAATAAATATGGAGAATACAAAAGTGCAAAATTGCTAAAGTAAAACCAAAGCCATGAGTGTCTGCAGTGCAAAGGTGACAACACATACAATCAATATAAATAATATGGACAGTGCAATATTGCACAAAATGTAAAATGGTACTATAAACAGTGTAAGCATTACATATCAGTGTAAATAGTGCTATAAACAGTGTAAATACCACACATCAGTGTAAACAGCCCCATAAACAGTGTAAATGTTACACATTGTGTCCTTGGGTAAGACACTTCACCCACCTTGCCTCCAGTGTCCCTGCACTGGTGTGTGAATGTGTGTGAATGATGACCCTGCAATGATCCTGCTTTGAACTGGTGACTTGTCCAGGATTCCCCCCCGCCTTCGCCCTTGAGTATCTGGGATAGGCTTCCGTGACCCCCATGACCCTGCAATGGATAAAGCGGGTTTAGAAAATGAGTGAGAAATGAGAGTTACATATTATCTTACATTAAACTACATTGACTATCACATAATGACGCATCTTCTTGTAAGAAGATGCTTCATTATGTGCATTGTTCCAAACGGCCCAGTAGAGCGATGCTGATAACTTAATGTTGCTTTCTGATCACTCTGCTCGACGCCGTAATCGTGCTTGGCTTTCGCTGGCTGGCTTCCTTAATTTAACATCATCGTTGTTTGGTCTTGTCAGGCTGATCAATTTCACCTGAGCTTTGTATTCTCGAATCAGATGGGGCTTTGAACACCAATGGCCAGGGTCCATGTGGTTTCCCAGAAGGAAATGCAGGCAGGGGGTCGTACCAGGTCAGAGGCTTGTGTCTAACCATCAAACAGTTCTTCGCTCTGCTGATCAAAAGGGTTCACCACACCACGCGGTCCTACAAAGACTTCTTTGCACAGGTAAAACGGTCGAGCATGAAGTTATTTCATTCAACAGAGTGATAACCCAATGTGTGTTAGAAGAAATTCATGTATTATGTGTTGAAATTTTAAAAAAGTTGTTTTGTATAGATAGATAGATACTGTAGATAGGTTGGTAGATAGATGGATAGATAGATAGATAGTTAGATAGATAGATAGATAGATAGATAGATAGATAGATAGATAGATAGATAGATAGATAG
>JAPTHA010000014.1:187166-212079 GCA_029814585.1 Gymnapogon annona
GATAGATAGTTAGATAGATAGATAGATAGATAGATAGATAGATAGATAGATAGATAGATAGATAGATAGATAGATAGGAAGGGATGGATCCCAAATGAGGGTTATTATGTCAGAAACAGAAAAAAATAAAGAAAAAGTGACTTTCAGTAAAATAAATCAATACCTGAACATAAGACAGGTGTCTAGAACCACTGTTATTTATCAGACTCCATGGGCTTTCCTTGAAGAATAGTGGATTAATAGGAATTCAACAGCTTTTATATCAGTAGATGGTTCTTTATGGGTGAGTGACAGCAGAGTTTGTCCACATTTGGCTGACTTAAATGTGTCTTTCCTCTAACGTTCTTCTGTTATGTGTCTGTTTCTAGACTGTACTTCCAGCCGCTTTTGTTTTTCTGGCTCTGACGTTCACCCTGATCATTCCGCCTTTTGGAGAGTATCCAAGCCTGACCCTCACTCCCTGGATGTACGGACGACAGTACACCTTCTTTAGGTGAGTGTGGTGGATAATAAATCTCAACAGAGTGTTTCTTTAAATTACCTTGTGGTATATTATTCCCAGTTTCCATTAGACCATGTCAGAGCTTTGCTTTGTACTCAAGTGGCCTTTTATTATTTTCTATCTCCCTGCAAGAGTCCATAATATCGTATTTTATTTTAATGCCGTTGACTTATTATTATTGTTTTGTCTGTTATAGTAACGAGCGCCCCGTGGATGGTCAGATGAGGTACCTAGGAGAGGTGTTGTTGGACAAGCCTGGTTTTGGTACCCGGTGTATGGCAGATGAACCACTGGAGTAAGTAGACTAATGCTTTACACACAGATGTATGACCATCACAGATGGAAACATCCCAGAGCAGGTTAAAGTCTGTAGGTACCGAGGAGCCGGACCAACACTGACTTTCTTTGTCAGGAAAGATTATAGACAAAAACTCGTAGCTCTAACTTAATGGTATTGAACCCATTTTACTGCAGCTTCAAGGACCTTCAATGACTCTCCCATACTCTTTTTTTTTTTTCCTTTGGATAGACTCTATTGACCCCCGTGACCCTGCAAAGGATAAAGATGAAGGAATGAATGAATGTATTGTTCCATTTATGTGTTTTCTATCTCTTTCCAGGTCGAAGTGCTCTTCTCTGTACATATTTGCTTATTGGCTATCATTTTGAGTGACAAAGGGCTGATTTATTAATTTTTTCTTGCCGGCAGAGATTTCCCATGCAACAACATCACCACCGAATGGGAAATGCCATTAGTGAATCCAGCCCTTATTGAAATGCTGGCCGGTCCAGAGTGGAACTCCCTCAGACCGTCTCCTAAATGCCAATGCAGTACTGCCTGGAGGCTCACCATGCTCCCCATCTGCCCTGAAGGAGCTGGAGGCCTTCCACCCCCACAGGTTAGTGATGTGGTCTCTGACAGGAAGGTACTCCACAGATAATGACTACTTTAAAAGGCTCACTCTTATTTTGTCCTTCAGAGGATTCAGTCCACGGGAGACGTCCTGATGGATCTCACTAGTAGGAACATCTCAGACTACCTGGTGAAGACCTACCCCACCCTCATCAGGACCAGGTAATGGACTCTTTGCAGTAACTGGGAGAGTGTCTCAGAAACAAGGAAACACACATGAGGACTTCTGCTTTGAGATGCTTTTAAGGAACACTGCCTTTTTTTTTAAAGTAGATTTTACAGAACTGGTGGTGTTCTACATCTGTTTTAATATTGTCAATGGTGGATTAATCAGACAGATTTTTACAAATGTTCTTATATTCTGTTGGTTTTAGATGCTGTGTGTTGTCTTCATATTTATCTTAAAATGCACTTTAAGGACTACACTTTCAGTTTCGTTGTTCTACATTAGACAATGACAATAAAGACATCCCATTCCATTCCAGATAGAGATAGTTTTTAAATGAGGTGTTTTAAGTGGAATTTTTGTTTTTACTTTGAACTAAGTTATCTTTGTATAGTATTTTATATGTGGTTTTTGTAGAGCCACATTTTATTTTCTCTAAGTTATGTTGCTGTCTTTGCCATGACACTGAAAGATAAAATCTCATCTTTTTCCTGTTTAAATAGCACATACAAAAAATAATTACTTGGTTAAAATACATTCAGTCAAACAAAATGAAATTTATAATATTTGTGTGTGATTTTCTTCCAGCTTAAAGAGCAAATATTGGGTGAATGAACAAAGGTAACCACACTTAGCTCTAAATGTACATCCAGATGTAAAGGGTGCTGTCACAATGTAGAACAGATTTGTAGAATGTGTGCTGTGTTTCCTCCGTGGTTGTCCAGGTATGGAGGTATCTCAGTGGGAGGACAGCTCCAGCCCTTGGAACTACAGGCAAATCAGATCCAGGATTTAGCAGCTCAGCTTGGACGACTGTTCAATGTTACCGGGGTAGGACGTGTGTGTGGACAGACATTCACAAATATGTGTGCTGTTGCTTTTTGTCCTTTTGCACAATGCCCTTGGTTTTTTGTTGATAGGGGCGACACTGCAAACAAACGTTGAAGGACATGGGAACGTTCCTGAGGTACATGGAGACTCCGAACAATATCAAGGTAAGTCCAGTAAATCATTGTGTTAACCTGGCCAACACGGTGTAAAATACTTTATATACTCTGTCAGCTGTTCTCACCTAAAATTAAATACTGCACAAGAGGAACAAAGAGCGTGAAAATGTGTTGGATGTGATAATATACGTATAAAATCAGCAGCGGTGGGAGAATGTACTCATAGTATCACATGTCAAATAGCCTCTGTTGGGGGTTTTATTATATCTAAGATTTTAGATCCATTTGAGTGCTGCTTTAATGTTGAGGTTGTATTTTCTTCTACATTCATTTATTTTCCCAAGTCATTTATCACCTAATACATGACAAATTCTGTCCAGGTCAAAGTTAACGGGTTGAATCAGTAGTGCACAGTGTGGCTGAGATTCGATCAGTGTGTTACATTGAGATGCAGTGAAGACAGTCTGGTACCTGAGTGCAAGTGTTTAGTCCATTTCACTGCTCTTCTTTACACAGGTTTGGTACAACAATAAAGGTTGGCATGCCATGGTATCCTTCATGAATGTTGCCAACAACGCCATACTTCGTGCAAACCTGCCCTACGGAGCTAAACTGGATCAATATGGGATCACCGCCATCAACCACCCTCTAAACCTGACCAAAGAACAGCTGTCAGAAATCACAGTGTAAGTGAATGGAATAGAAGAGAATAGAATGCATCTTTATTGCCACCATTAACAGAACAACAAAAGCCAGTTGAGCACCTCGGGGTTCTGTTTAGATTCTTCCAGATTCTTGCAGATTCTTCCAGTGTAAATGAGCTACGAGACTATGGATAAACTATCTCCTCAATAACACAAATTTAGTTGTGAATGTACAAACTAAAAAGACAAAAGAAAAGCTGATATAATTTGATATTTTAGGTCTCAGGCGTTTTAAACAACAGACGTGGTGTGTAAACATGCATTTCACAGACTTGACATGTGTGTTGCTCCGTCCTCCTTCCAGCCTCACCACCTCTGTGGACGCCGTGGTCGCCATCTGCGTCATCTTCGCCATGTCCTTCGTCCCGGCAAACTTTGTCCTCTACCTGATCCAGGAGAGGGCCACCCAGGCCAAACACCTGCAGTTTGTCAGCGGTGTCAGTCCACTGGTCTACTGGATGGCCAACTTCATCTGGGACATGGTACGTCCACCCCGTTGCCTTCAGTATCTGTGTGGAAACCAGGAACACACCTGCAGTTGTTGTGAACCCTTTGATGCATAAGTGGGTCGCAGTTATACCGGGGACATTGTTTCCATATAATGTCCCATTTATTGAAGAGTGAAAGGTCCAGACACTCATGTGTGTAAAGGGTTGAAGAGGAGTAACACTCAGTCTGTTTTCTCCTGCAGATCAGTTACTCCTTCAGTGTTGCAATGGTGGTGGAAATCTTCTTATTTTTTGACAAGAAATGCTACACTTCGCCAACGAACCTGGAACCGCTCAGTGTGCTTCTTATGCTCTACGGGTAAGATTCCCATCATCTGTTCTGGTGACGTAGTAGGATGAATTTGTGAAATAAAAAAAAAATACATTGAAGATATTAACAGTCAAGGGCATTGAAATAATTTGAGTTCAGGGAACGTATTGAAATCAATTTACTATTACGTATTTATTTAACAGTTGATGTCATATATTTCCTAGTATGTGGCCCCTGAACTAATATGCGTTTGATTCCCGTGGTCTATCCTAAACCTCACCTGTATTCATTTCAAGGTTGTTGTTACACACGAGGGGTTGAGTTTACCTCACAGCTTGTACTAGCGAGCAACAAAAAGAAGGCCACACATGCTTTACTGAAGTAGAAGACATATACTTAGAAGGACTGGCAAAGGCAGAAGTGCTGATTTCACTTCTTTATTTGTGTAGAAGTGAAAAAAAATCACAGTTGCTGAGTTGCACTGAGTGTAAAAGTAGAAAGTAGGCCTTTGAGGGATGTTTGTCGCAGTTATTTGTGTGCACAGTTAATCAAACCTCACAACATTAAACACTCCAAACAAGTCTTCTCAAATGACTTGTCAGAAACAGGACTTAAATTATGACATCTTTTCCTCATAGTTCCGACTCTTATCCATGTTGGAATCATTTTACAGTGAAGGTGACCTGTGTTGCAGTAAAATATTTCTATTTATTCTATCCCATGGGTGTATGTACTCTAAAACACTGGTACATACCTGGTACATATACTAAGACATAGTACACATAAAGTTGTCCGTCATGCCGTGTATAATAACAGTGAAGTATCATCCTTTGTCTTTTCCAGATGGTCTGTGACTCCCATGATGTACCCCTTGTCCTATTTGTTCAGCGTCCCGAGCACAGCGTACGTCTCTTTGTCCTGCATCAACCTGTTTATTGGCATCAACAGCAGCGCCATCACCTTCATCCTGGATCTTTTTGACAGAAACACAGTAAGACACCAGCTGCCATTTCTGAAAAGGAATTTTTTTTAAATCCACAAAGACCCAAACATCCACCATGCGTATACTCTTGATCAACTAATCCTCTCAATACATGTTAATAATTGGTGTAAAATACAGTTTTTCTTTTTGTGGTCATCAATAACACAAGATCTGTATTGGTGAATGAGTAAATCATCCCCTCTTCATTGTAAACCTGTTATCTGTTTTTTTTAAGGCTTTATACAAGTTGAACCAGATATTTAAGATCCTGCTGCTGGTTTTCCCTCATTACTGTCTGGGGCGGGGCCTCATAGACATGGCGATGAACCAGGCTGTGGCTGAGACATATGCACGCTTCGGTAATCTCAGTTCACACTATCATGGACCGACAGGAGAAAAATTGTCCTGACTGAGGACACTAGACTTAGACTTAGATTTCCATTATTGTCATTACACAGATACACACAATGAATCTGGTAACGAAATGTCATAGAATTGGCAGCTGATAACCCAAAATAAATATGGAAAATAGAAAAGTGGACAATTGCTGAAATGAATCCAAAGCTATGAGTGTCTGCAGTGTAAATATGACAACACACACAGTCAATATAAATAAGAAATAAATAAGGTGGTCAACGTAGCAATGTGAACAGTACTATAAACAGTACTATAAACTATATCAGTGTAGACAGTAGACAGTACTATAAACAGTACTATAAACCGTGAAACTACCACATATCAATGTAAAACAGTACTATAAACAATGAAAATACTGCACATCAATGTAAACAGCACTATAAACAGTGCATATACCATATATCAGTGTAGACAGTAGCCAGTACTATAAACAGTGACATTCTCACCAGGAAATCCAACAAATGTGCTGCTGTGTACTGGTCCAGTTCATTTTGCTTTCACAATTAAATTCATGGAAGCATTTAGTTGAATCAACCAAATGTGAGTAATTTGAAATTTGATTACATAAGTGAAAGTGAAAAGTGGGGGCTGTGGCTCAGTAGGTAGAACGAGTCGTTCAATGGCCGAAGGGTCGGCGGTTCGAATCGTGGCTCCAACTCTCTACATGTTGAAGTGTCCTTGATCCTTGCAGTGTCCTTGGTAGCCCCTTGGCACATGGCAATGTGTGAGTGTATGGGTGAATGTGAGGCCAATGTAAAGCGCTTTGGGCATATATGATGTGTAGAAAAGCGTTATATAAGTGCAATCCATTTACCATAAATGAAATGCACAGCAGCCACAGTAAAGAACATGCTGTACCTTTAAATATGTTCAGCTGTTGCCTTTAAGCACTAAACTCAAGAGAGTAAGCTTTGATATGAGGATTAATGCAAGTAAATGCAAGTATAAGACAAATTTCTGAATCCATCACGCAAAAGCACATTCCATTCAATGCCCACAAGTTATATAATACTCCCAAAACTTTCATGCTGGAAATAAATCAAAGTAAGGCTATATTGGATCTAGACTTAAGCCAACACATGTGGGTTTTCCAAAGGCTGTACGTTTAGACCTCACAGTGGAAGGTTTTTACCTGCTAATCTCAGATCAAAGTGGAAATTGAAAAAGTAGGAAAGAGTTTGAAAGAGTTTGTAAACAAGATATTTACCCTCAGGGCTTGGAAGAATTAAACACAAAAGCGACTGTAGACTCGATGCTCCACAAAACCTTCTCTCACTCTGGAACATAAGTGGAATATTTAATATTTTGTTGATTATTAATGTCCAGGAAAAACAGCCCAAAGTTTCACCAATGTGTTTTAATGTGTGAAACCAGGTGAAGACTACAGCCCAGACCCTTACAGTTGGAACTTCCTGGGGAAGAACATGTGCTGCATGGCTGCTGAAGGCTTTGTCTACTTCTTCTTAAACATCCTGATCCAATATCGCTTCTTCCTTGACCACTGGTTTGTTTAATCTGTGTCAATGTTTTTGTGCTACAACAATAGATGAACTTATTTTCATATACTTTGTGTGAATTTGCTGTGTTTTCTGTTGGCAGGATATCAGATGGGTTGAATCCGCCCATTCTGGAGGAAGATGAAGACGTGACAGAGGAGAGAAAGCGCATTTACCAAAGTGGAAAAACAAATGACATTTTATATATACGAGACCTGTCCAAGGTGAGATCTGAGCTCAAATCCTATAGTACACAGGTGTCAAACGTATGGTCCACGGGCTAAAACCAGGCAGACAACAGGTCCAATCAGGGCCCTGGGATGAATGTGTGAAATGCAAAATTTTCACTGTAGATATTGCCGATATCTATGAAAGGTGTCAAAATCATTTTCTTTCGGAAATAATTTGATCTGAAGTGGGTTGGGCCAGTAAAATACTATTATGATAACCTTTATATAGTGACTGTACAAAAGTAAAACTATTTACATTTACAAACTATCCTGAGGCAACCTGGCCCCTGAACTAGCATGACTCGGACACCTCTGCCGTAGTGCTTTCACGCACAGATGAATAGATTCATAGTGAATCTCAACTCTGACTTCCACTGACACTTTTGTCCTTGTTTTTCTTTTGTGTGCACCTGTCAGATGTACACAGGAACAGCGATCCCTGCAGTCGACAGGATCTGCGCTGGAGTGTCACCAGGAGAGGTGAGTGTCGCCATGGTGACACAGATTACACCACAGCGGCAGCAGGCCACATTCATTTATCACTCTCATCTCATCTCTGGCAGTGCTTCGGACTCCTGGGGGTAAACGGGGCAGGAAAGACCACCACATTTAAGATGTTGACGGGAGATATCGACGTCACCTCAGGACAGGCCTCAGTCGCCGGTTACAGGTTGGTGGAAGAATGCGTTCAAATGTGAACGGAGATCATAAATCTGTTCCTGTGACACCACAGACATTTGACATGTTTTCACTCCCTCTAAACATAGCCATCAGCGCTTTGAATAAAAAGTGTCAAGTTGTCCCACACAGTGCATGTTGATGAGGACTGGTGGTTTCTCACGTGTTTATACAAGTACTTTCCAACGTGCAATGCCAACTACAGTATATTATTGGCATTGCTTTTTTCTAATGGTACCCATTGTGTGTTTTTTGTGTTTGTGCTGCTACTAAAGTTCTGTCTAATCTAATGTAACCTAATCTAATTGCATAAACTTTCCAGCATTTTGACCAACATCCTGGACGTACACCAGAATATGGGATACTGTCCAGTTTGACGCCATAGATGAGTTGTTGACTGGCAGGGAACACCTATACCTCTATGCCCGCCTCCGTGGAGTCCCTGAGAATGAGATCAGCAGAGTGAGTTTTTTTTCTGTACATCCACAAAAACGATACACAAAATAAAACAGAATTGCCTGGAAACGCATTGTTGTTTTTGTTTACAATCATGGATCACTTAAACGGTGAATGAGAATGAATGATTTTGTACAATGTGGGACCTTTTACTAATCCATGTTTTTAATGAGACGTCAACCTCAAGGGTGAAGTCTTTTTCAGCTTCTTCAAAGCTTTCCTGTTAAGATCTGAAAAACTTCATCTACAATTACTGATCTGTGCAAAAGTCTTAGGCCACCATGTGACTATGAGTGTGTGCGTTTTAAGGCTGTGCACATATTTCCTGTATTTTCTTGTTGCACCTGCAGAAAATCTGGTGTGTGTGTGTGTGTGTGATCATTTCATACTGTGATGGTTGAATGACTTTTAACCTAATGCATCTATCTCATGCAATACTCGTCAAACCCCAGGACGACAATCACTGATCATACACTTTGACTTAATATGTTGTATTCACTGTTGTATTCACTCCAAATTTGTGGAAAGTTATAGAAAACTGGCTTTTTTAAATATATTTCAGTATTTCATTGCAATTGAAATGAGAAGTAACATTTCCTGATGATAATTGTACATTTCTTATAATGGTTAGTTATATTTGTATATTACAGTTTTTCTCCTACACTTAATATGGAAGGAAATAAAGGATACATATAAATATATATATATTCCTTTATATGATAAAAAGTAACAGAGCTGCTAAACTGTAATTTCATTGTTCTTGTGACAATGACAATAAAGTTCACTTCGATTCTATTTATCTACAGGTTGCAGAATGGGCCATCCAAAAGCTTGGCCTGTCAGAGGACGCCGGTCATACCGCTGGGACCTACAGCGGCGGAAACAGGAGGAAGCTCTCCACCGCCATCGCCATGATAGGCTGCCCTTCGCTAGTGCTGCTGGTGAGGATGAGAGTGGTGAAAATATCTGTTTTCACACGACGTCAAAGAAACATTCTAAACTTCACCTCTTTACCCGATGTCAGGATGAGCCCACCACAGGTATGGACCCTCTGTCCAGACGCTTCCTTTGGAACTCCATCATGAGTGTAATTCAGGACCGACGGGCAGTGGTCCTCACCTCACACAGGTAAGTTGACAGGTACATGTCGGAGTACATCAGCATGGAGCGGACCTCTGATGACTTTTTCTCCTCTGCCTTCACAGCATGGAGGAATGTGAGGCGCTGTGTACCCGCTTAGCTATCATGGTGAACGGGTCCTTCAAGTGTTTGGGGACGATTCAGCATCTCAAATACAAGTTAGTTACACTCGAATTATTGTGTGCTTTAATCCATAAACATCCATCTTTGACCAAAATCATCGATTTATTTAAACGGTTTAATACCAGTTGATCCACTAATCCTATCCATTCATGTAAATAATTGGTGTAAAATACAGTTTTTCATATTTTCATGGTCATCATATACGAGCCATTTGGATGTTCAGAAGCTCCATAGTTACCATGGAAACACCTTCATCTTCTTCATCGTTGATTCACCAGTAAAACCCATGGAGTTGAATCAATGACAGTGGATGGACACACCGGGTTATGCTGAGTTAATGATAGATATTATTGAAAAAGTCACTTCTTCTTCCATTTTTTTTGACCAGAAAAAGGTCAAAATAATGAGGATAATATTACAATACATGGTGATAATTTGCTAAGGGAGAGCCAGTCCTTTTGGGGGCTGACAAAAAATTTGCACTGGGTCTTTACGGATTAACACAGAGAAGTCTTGTGGTGATGAATTAGTATTAGATGAAATTGCTGACGTGTTTGTTGACTTCAGGTTTGGTGATGGCTATGTGGTGACCATGAAGATCAGGGCGGCCAAGCCTGGATGTACACCAGACCTTAACCCTGCCGAAGCCTTCATGGAGAGCACCTTCCCCGGCTGCATCCAGAGGGAGAAGCACCACAACACGCTGCAGTACAAGATCTCCTCGGCCTCCTTGGCAAAGATCTTCCAGATGGTGGTGGCCAATATAGACAAGCTGAACATAGAAGACTACTCAGTGTCCCAGACGACTCTTGACCAGGTAAAAAAGCAACTTAATGGGGTGAGAAATATTTTGTCTATCGTATTTCCCCGCACTATAAGGCACACTTAAAACCCTGTGTTCCTCCAGGTGTTTGTGAATTTTGCCAAGCAGCAGTCCAGAGAAGACGACAGTATAGTGCTGCATCCGAAAGCTGCTGGAGCTACAGTGACACCCCTCAAGGGTTCCGGAAAGTGAACTTTTGGTATTTGAGAACTACCTGAGCACCTGTTCTTCAAAGGGGAGCGTCAATGGAGGCTCCGCTGTAGTGTCACAATGATATCTCACTTTAACTGTAGTCTGACAGAGAAGAGAAACTGGTCCGTAAAGGGTTTTGGGACCGTGAAAGCCACAGAGGATGTAAGTGATATTTCCTTCACACTTCTGTTTCTCATCTGCATTATGGAGATATGGTGATGATGGTGGATGCAGTCTGTATGTTAAGGGGCAGAATGCATCCTGTATTTGTGCGGTGGCGGTGCTGCTTTTGCTTTGTGGATAAACAGGATTGGTGGGCTTTGCTTTTGGACGGGTGGAGCATTAATGTGCCTGCTACATGTTCCACTTCACCTGCTCGCCTTGTAGGCCTTACAAACTTAATGGAACAGAGCTTTAGCATTACAGTAAGGACCTTGCCTTTAACTGAAGAAACATAAAAAAAAAAAAGAACAATATGAGCTTGTAATTAGAGCTTGACGCCCCCAGGAAAGCACTGATTCGATGTATTTGCTTCAGATGCCAAGAAGGTTATATGTTGTTGTTTTGTTTCTTTTTGCCTTCATTAGATACATGAAATGAGCACTCGGACAATTAGAGTGTTAGCACTTTATTGATGCAGCATTACTTGAAGCACCATATTTTTAATATTGTCGGACCCGCTAGTGCAATACCAGTTAGTAATTGTTGCAAGATTCTTTTGCTGCTATGAATCTTTGAATAACATGGTATATGTTATGCCACAAATGTCTTGTACAGTCTTCTGCGCTTTATCATATGGACTTTGGTAAGCTGTGTGCACTCAGATCACCAGAACCATGACAGAAGGTGATGTTTCTGAGAGGAACATCAGGTCAAATAAAGGTACAGTTTTCCTTAAACTTTGGACATTGATTTTTTTTCCTATTATACATACTGTATATCTACAGAATCATATTTTCAAGTTTAATGACACCTGAGATAGACAATGAGTTGGAACCACTGCAACTTTCAGTTGCTGGCTGATGAGCCCTTTAAATGTTAAAACCAGAAATGTCTCTTGTATAATGGAGTTAGATTTTGAGATACTGTGGAGACAAAAACCCAAAGGATGATCATGAAGTCAGGTTTGGCAGAGGTAAATATTGAGTGTTTTGGAAAGAGCTAAATGACCAACGTGAGGAACTTATGTTCCATATGATCTGGGAAATGAAAACAGAAGTAGAAGGTTGTCAAGAAGAGTTTATGAACGTTGACCTCAACAAATCCACTTGAAACACAGAAGAAAGGCCTTAAATGTAACAGAAGACAACAAAAGCGATGTATAAAACACAGCAGAATAGAAATAGACTGTGTGAGACACAAGACAAGAGCGACAAGAAAAGCCTTTAAAATGATTAACTCGTATAAAGGGCTGAAAGGCAACACAACAGCCGACACAAATCCACCCAAGAGGACTAGAAAATAAGCCTTTGGAAACTGTTTTGACAGTGAAAGGATCCGTTCAAACGGAGAACTCTTATATTTTTCTAAGCCTTTATAAGCTAAGAGACACCAAATTTCTCCTTAGGGTCCTGAGTTGACAGGTGTGGAAATCAGTCGTGTACAGACGTCTCAACGTTAACAGTCAGATGTTAGTTATTAAATTCCTTCTCTCTCAGCGTCGCTCCCCACAGCTCACTGATGATGTGGTCTTAATTAGACGCCATGACATTTTAATTTCTGGTTATGTTTGCATCCAGAGGCACTTAATAATAAAAGGGAACATGTTTAGTTTATTTCCCTCAACCTGAAAACTGTTTTTATTTGTCCGTGAGCATGTGTTGAAAAGCAGCAGTTAGTATGCTTTCACTTCTCACAGATGTTGAAAGGTTGTAGCCGCTGAAGGCTGTTATTTATCAGCCGTCATGTACCGACGGAGACAGAACATCAAATATAACTGTCGTCAGTGGTAATTGTATAGATAACATGCCAGTAAGATGTATGGCTCTCATTAGAGAACTGTTATTACAATGCCAAATCAATCTCCAAGGAACAAACTGAAACTGAGTGGACAACCTGAAATACTTTTGTATATTGCTCTGATAGTATTGCCATAAACGGCACTGGCTACATTTATTCGCCAACGTATAAAATTTGCATAGTGCTGGATTCAACTGCAGCAAACGTTTAGTATTTGGTGAGAAGCCCTAACTCTGGGAAAAAATACTGTCCATCTGCGTATGTTTCCACTGTGATCAAAGTATCAGAGGGATGATGGCCATTCGGAGACTGGGATAATCCTTGAATTCCCGGTTGTAGGCTTTGTGCTTCCCTTTGGCCCAGATGGTCATCTGAATGAACCCTAGTAATGTGTAGAAGGCCACTGGAAGACGACAACACACCGACAACCGACCACAGAGGCGTGGAAATGAAGTAAGAAGCATGTCAGCCATCTACCCTTAAACAGTACTTTCTGCAGTATAATGTCAGTGAATGGACATTAATGCACACTGTTGCACGTACCTGGCAGGCACTGGGTCATGATGGAGAAGCTCACCCACGCTCCGACCTACAAGGCAGAGAATATATAGAGGTAAGTTTACACACAAGTGTGTATGTCTGTGTATTTCGTGGACGCATTCCACTGTGTTTAATCACCTCATATGTGTAATTTGGACAGGATACAAAGAAAAATAACCATGTGAAAGGGTTCTTAGTGGGCATTGGAAATCTCCTACTTCTGGATCCTAGAGAAAAACATAACTATCAAATGTGGTCAAACTCCATCCATCCATCCATCCATCCATCCATCCATCCATCCATCCATCCATCCATCCATCCATCCATCCATCCATCCATGCATCGTCCATCCATAATCATCCATGTGTCCATCCATCCACCCACCCACCCATTCATGCATCCATCCATCCATGATCCATCCATGCATATATCCATTCATCATCATCCATGCGTCCGTCCATCCACTCACCCATAATGCGTCCATCCATCCATGATCCATCCATCCATGTTCATATAGCGGCCATTTCTCTCTCAGGCTCAGGGTGTGAGGCTCAAACGCTGTTACCAAAGATACCATTATGTACTCTTCTTGTGTTTAAAGTTAGAAAACATTTCAGCGTGGCGCAACGTTTCCCCTGAGCTTCAGCTCTTGATCATGACTTCAGAGAGAAATGGCTGCTGTGTGAACATGCATTCGGCAGCTGTGCTGTCTCAGCGACTCACCATCTCCTCTAAGATCATTTAGAGTCACGTGAATTGAGAAGTTGCCCAGTTCACATATCTGTTGTAGAAATGGCATGATCTCGCTGTTACATCCCATGATACTGGACCATATGTAGGGTATTCTATACTCTTGTCCACAGTGAACACAGTTTACTTACCACAAATATGGCTAATGCATAGTTGACCTGTAGCTCTCCATATGCTGTGAAGAGAAGAGGTAAAGACAGCAGTGAGACAAAGGTAATGGAGAGATGTCTGTATTGTGTGTGACAGTGGACAGGACATCTTACATGGAGGTGTATATAGAGGATGGTTGATGTAGTAGGCCAACCAAGCTGAGAAACCCCAGTAATAGGCACAATTCTAAGGAAACAAATGACATCAGTGAAATCCTGATAATCATATTTGATCATCAAGGTCAACACTGACTGGATAATATCATTGATAAGGTACTTTAATGCACAGTTTATTTCCTATTATTTACTTGACTACTGTATATATTAATTTATTTCCTTTATTTCATTTAATTTAATTTTGGTTTAATTGTTGAGATTTGTTGCGTGAAGAGAACTTACAAAATAAGAATTCTGTTGCCTCGTACTGCAGTCAGTGTACATGACAATACACTTTTAAAACCGTGAGTATTGAATCTTATTACAGAGCCTCTTACGAGGTTTCATTTCATTTGGAGAATATTCTTACTGTATTCAATTTAAACTTGCAACAAGAGAATCCATGCATCCATCCATGTCTAAAGTGGAAAATTCCACTTTATTCATGAGTTTGTTAGAGTGTGATTTGGTACATCCATGTGGAATATACTGTTTTCAAATGTTCTGCCAAATTCAGAATAGAAATGGAATATTACGCATTATCTTTTATTGCGGGGGTCTGTAAAGATGTATTGTGGGTCTCGGGAAGACAGAAAAGAGACTTTTTGGGGTCAACCTGCTATACTCTCGCTCATGTACACAAACACAAAAGTAAAACTTAAAACAGTTGCCCCTCCTTTATGACGCTTCTGCACTGTTTCAAGCACACAGACCTCATTTCCCAGCTCTTAGGCTAAAAACAGCCGTCACAGCATGTTAAAAAAAAGTGAGCGCAATCAAAAGCTCTTCTTTTCAAGGGCAGTTATGTCGTGTCCTCACCCTCACTATTGTCCTGAGAGGCATTGTCCCATGGGAGAAACGATGCACAAAGATAGTCTCCACCAACCTCTTTGTGTAGTGAGAGGTATGACAGGCACAGGCGAGTCTGGACACAAGAGAAGAAGAACATTAAAATGGATGTGATAGGAGATATTTTCAACAAAGATACGGTTTCATCTTCTTTCACGTCGCCCAACTGTGAGAAACCTTTTTCACACACACAGGACAGAGATGTGGTTTCTCCCCCGAGTGTGTCAACCCATGGATATTAAAATCCTGAAGAAATAAATATCGACATATGTCCTGAATATAACATCAAATGTGACGAATTAAATATGTAATTCTCCCTTAATCTGTTGATAATTCAGAAAATATTATACAAATATTAACTGGCATCTTCACTAAATCTCAAGGCCAATTGCTTTATCTGAGGCAGTTCATCTGATTTACCTTTCGTAAAGGATACTATGTAGAAGTAGATGCTTTCATTATGATTTTTTTCACTAAGCCATAGGGAAATGTTTGGTGTTGACATTATTTATAAATTATTATGGTATCCAATATGACCCAGTTGAGATCATATTGATCATATGATCAATATGATCTCTTCTGACCCAGTTGAGATCATATTGAGCTGAATGTGGAGCTGAACCAGTCCTCTTATAAGGACTGTCTGAGTAATTGTGTGCTCGTGCGCAGGTCTATGGAGAGAAATGAAGTCCCCTTGGACGCCACCATCAGGACACACCAGGATATGCATCTTCTCCATGAACAGTGGTAGGATCTTGGATCAGTGGAACTTATTGTAAGTTTTTGATGAAACATCTTCACTTTGCATGCTTTTTCCTCCTGAGGTCTCACCTAACTGGATGATGACAACGTTGACTGAACTGAATGTGATTTGCCATCCCTTAATGAAATATCCATCATAGGAAATGACTGCGAACAGGGTTTGCCACTGTAGACGGTCATTTACTCCCAGATGTTACCAATGTTGTTCATTGTCAGGGACCGTTTTTTTATTCATTCAAGTATTCTCAGAATGTACGGCCGTGGTGCTTTTTTTATCCGTTTATTTCGTGTCAGAGGTTATATTCACTGTTATAGTCAGTCCTTAGACATATATACTTCACTATTCAAAACAAAATGCCAGAAAAGCAATGAGACTTGACTCCTGAGGGACTTACGTGACCACAGGATGAGGGCTGGAGGTAAAGGCGTAACTGTGCGGGTAAATGTACGGAACTCGGAAATAGAAGAGGAGGTAGGTGAGGAGAGGCCCGATGTACTCCGCAAGAAACACCTCAAAACAAAAAGACCAGGGGAAACTCAGACTCATGTCCTGTTGTATAAGGTTTAAGAGCAGGGTTGGTCAAACAGGGACCATGTGTTCAGACTTCTCCTGTTTTATAGGATATGAATGAGGATGAAGAGTGAAAGCAGATCACAAATTCATCCAGATAATGAAGAGCAATGTTTGCTTGATTACAAAGGAGGAAGAAGAATTAAAGTGAATTAGAGGTCATTTTGATTGATAAAATATGACATCGAACAGGGAATAAATGTAAAGAAACCACTTATTTCAATATTTTTATGCGTGTGGGAAATTGTAATTTAACCCCGAGATGTTATTTTTTATCAGTGTTGATAGCAACATTACAATATGTCTTCTTCATTCAATTATATGGCTTGTTAATGGAGTTTAAGTCCATTAATGATTCCACATGGAGGGTGAAGCATTTCATCCATTCTGAAATTTCCCCACAGGGGACTAATAAACTCTAATCTAATCTAATCTAATCTAATCTAATCTAATTTCTTATGATCTACTGATGTATATATGTGTGAACAGTGAGAGGAATTACATTGATCATCCATAGCCAGTTTATTTTCTCAATGTTTTTTTTTGTTGTTGTCGTTATTTTGAGAATACGCCATCATACCATTGTCCAACCTAACTGTGGACCAAGATCTCTGAAGTACATGGTGGCCGTGGTCCCAACAGGAAGGTTCTGTAAGATCTCGTCATCTCTGAGTGATTTTCCACCTGAAAATCACAAGAAATAGTTTTCCGTCCTTTGAATTGAAGAGGTTATGAAAAGTTATTATATCAGAACAGAGAAAATTGAATAACGTGACTTTTTCAGCAAAATCTATCATTAACTGAACATAAAACGCTTCACCATCCACTGCCATTTCTGCAGGTTTTACAAGGGATTCGGTGTTTCTTGAAGGCGATGGTGTTTCTATGGAGACTCTGAACATCCGAATGGGTCATATTTGTTGACCATGAAAAGATGATAAACTGCATTTTACCTCAGTTATTTACATGTATTGATATGAACAGTGGTTTTGTCGACACAATGGTTGAACCTTATCCATCAGTTGATGCTTTTTTTCATCTTAAATTACATTAGTTTTGTTACGGAGTTAGGTTGACCCTTTTCTTTTTCCTCGTGAATCCCTTTCCATCTATTTTCAGAGTATAATAAAAATCTATTATTCTCAGAAACCAACCTGTCGCACCTCGCACCTTTCAGTTTGCTCCCTGATGCTCCTTTAATAGCATAAATAGGGCCTATTCTTCTGTGATAAAACACAAGATCAGAGTCCAAATAGCTCTAAATGAAGTCTTTGCAGCTGGGAATAGTAGACGTAGGCCGCAGTCAAGGTGAACAAGGCTTTAACAAGCACCTTATAATGTCTCTCAGCCTTCGCAGTAACAGTCAAACTGCTATGATTGTGCTGATTTAAGCAGTCGACTGTGGCTCAAACTGGCACATGTTCGAAAATATAGACACGAATATCCTGTAGCCTACTAATTGGATGGAATTTTTAGAATATCCTCAAGAGGAACTGGCCCAGATTCCTTTTTTTTTTTTTTTTACTGAATCTCTACTTTGCTATAGTAACAAGAAGGCCTGACAGTTTGTTTGAATATAAAACCTCTGCCAAAGCGTCACACTGCCAGCTGCTCTATATGTCTAATATTTAACCCATAAAGACCCAGTGCTGGTTTAATGACAGTTCCAAAATAGATTGTTCTCTCTCTGTAAGTGATTTTCATTATTTATTTCAATATTATCATCTTTATTTTGCATTGTTTTCTGTGAAAATCTTAATCTTTCATCTTTCATATTTCATATTTCGTTGCATTTTGTTGCCCTGTACTTGTACTGAGTAATGACAATGAAGTTGAATCTAATCTAATCTAAATTGTTAGTACGTGGACATGTTGATTCAGGTGTTTATTTTCGAAGAGGGGTCTCGGATAGAAAACAATGACTAATGCCAGGCTACAGTTTTACACTGGGATAAATATTGCATTGATTATTAATGTTGATGTTTTTAATCTCACATCATCTTGCAGCTGTAGCCATGATGCGTGTCAGTGTATATTTCCATTTAGTTTGTATACATAAATGTATACAGCTTCTTCCCCGAGACATCAGACTAGTGAACTCAACTTGATTTCTGTGCAATATTTACACTGATTACAGTACTGTATACATTTATGTGCAATATTTACACTGTTGACAGGACTGTTTACATTTAAGTGCAATATTACACCGTCAATACTATTTATACTCCTTGTTTATTCAACTTGCACTGCAACCAGTCATGGCTTTGGAAACTTTTTTGGTATTTTTGTATTTATGCTGTGTTTTCCAGTTGCCAAGCAATGACATTTTGTTGCCAGACCCACTGTGTGTGTCTGTGCAATGACAATAAAGGAAATCTGAGTCTAACTCTAACAGTTCTACAAAGACCTCCAATCCACATCAGTGAAACTCTCAAACCCCCACATACATGAAATAATCGCAGCGTGTTACTTACTGGGATCAAGCTTCAAAGCCTGCCTTGCTGGATACCAGTGAGGATCTGTAAAGATTGCACACATGCACCGACAGGATTGAACAAAACTGCTAACACACACACAGATTTTGGCCCGGGGCCCGATTATAATGGATCGCGGTGGAATAAGGTGGAGCTGTACTACTCTGACAGACGCAGATGGCCTCGAGCTCGGCAAACATTTGGTAATATTTCTGACTAGACGCGCTGACGACAGAGTCACTCTGAGCTTCAAAGGAACGAATGAGAAATGAGACTGAATAGGCGACGACACACAATAGCCTTAAGTGCAATCATTCATCTTTGAAGTCACGCGCTATAATGCATTTATAATTTTCCACGATGCACCGAATACGCACAGAAACATATGAATCAGTCCCTTGACTATTAAAGCTGCAGCTCTTGATAGGTCTTCAGTCTCATTGTAGAATTACCTTCCTTCTGAATGTTTGAGCATCTGGACGTCCACATGGGTCATATCTGATGACAGCACAAAGCTAAGAATCTGCATTGCATGTAAACGGAATAATTGAATGTATTGATACGACTAGTGGGTGGAAACGTATTCAATATTTCAGATTATCAGATTTTTTTCGTAGTTTATGGTGAATATTTAGGTCCTTTGAGGGTTAAAGAGGGTCAAGGTGGGATGGGAAATTTATTAAAGTTATTTATAGTTACAGAGGTGGACACACACATGCATATATATAAACTATATGGACATAAATACTGGGACACGTGGTTCCAGCTGCCATTTTGAGATATAAACATTTTAACGGGTGTGTTTTTTCTTCCTTATTGAGTGTGATGAAAGTAGATGGTTAGTTGTGGCAGAAAATTATAGTCGGTGCAATATAAAACTATATTATGATATTAGTCATTATCATTTTATGTCCAAAACTTCTGTTAGAAAACAAACACCTCGATTCACCGTGTCATACTTTTGTCCATATAGTTTTCATTCATAAATACACAGAGACAGACCTGTGTAGAAAATAAATGAGGGATTGAGGTCAATACTGATGACAAAGTTTGTTTTTTTGTTGCAAAATTTCCACATTATGCAATTTTATTAAACAGAGTACTCACATGATTTGTGAAAAAGGCTCTTGATTTCTCCTATGGTTGAATATGGCTCCACCTGCATCAAACAGAAGTATTTTAAAACATCACAACATCACTATTCTTCCACAGTCATCCAGACACATGTCCACATCCACATTAACAACCCTTTGAACACCAGTACTTACACTAGAGCCATTAGTACAGTACATAGTACCAAACCAAGCAGATACTGCATGATCACTGTTCATGCAGAAGTAGACCTCACAGACCTCATAGACCACAATGGACCTCACAGACCTCATAGACCACATTGGACCCTCTAGAGTCTAGAGGATCCAATGTGGTCTGCGGGGTCTGTAAGGGACCCTTACAGACCCTGCAGACAACATTGAACCTCACAGACCCCACAGACCACATTGGACCCTTACAGACCCCGTAGACCACATTGGACCTCACAGACCCTGTAGACCACATTGGACATGAGACTGTTGACTAACTGTCCTCACTCTAACTTACTGTCACTTTTTTTTCCCCCAGTGTATGGTGAACGTGTCCAATGGTAACATACCTTGTCCAAAAAGCAAAGTTGCTCCCGTGTCTTCGCATCCAGGACCTCCACCTGAGGAATGCACGTAACGCTCAGTGTGTGTACATGACGGTAGTGACACAGAGCCATTTAAAAACCCATTGGTGACTTTCAGAGATAACAAACGCTGTCCAGTCCTCCTGTTCATTCAGAAAAAAGCCTCTTAAAGTGGAGTATAAATTTGATGAGAGGCTGCAGGCATCGCCCGCACACGCCACCTCAGCAACAAAAGCCATGACCAATAAAAGTCAGGCCTCCTCCCTTCCATCCCTCTGAGGATAGACTGTAAAACAAATGGCAATCCATTACAAGAGGTCAGTAGTATATGTATCGAAGGTTGTGAAAACGATATGGACTCAGCTCTGTTATCAAAGATTTGGATTGAACTTCTGCTGATATCAGTACGGTCCTCATCTGGCACTTTAAGGATACTAAGCTCAAAGGATTTGTGTTGTAATGCTAATAATCACAATGAAGACAAATACTTTCCACAGCTTTAGCGAAAGCAAAACATAAGACGTCATCCACGAAAACTGCTTGAATTGAAAACGATGCGATTGTATGTGCATTGGTAAATGGATTGCGCTATATTTTTCTACTATATAATTAAACTTTATGTTGAAAAAGAATATCCATTTTACTACAGTCATTAGGTGTAAAATTCTTAAATGACCCTAAAAAGGTGCTTGAAATTGACCTTAAAAAAATGTGTATGAACCCTGTAATCAGTCAACTCAATAAAACATAGTCTTTGTATAAAGTGATAAATAAAAAGACAATTAACACCCGTGTGAGACATCTGCACTACAAAAATGTGCACGTTTTCTTGATTGAGCTTTAGCAACATAACCATGACCATAATGAGCGTCGTCAATCATATATTAAGCAGCCCGTGCCCTCACCACCGGACAAACTGCCAAGTTCTGCAAAACAATTAGCCTTGAGCCAACAGGAAGTGCATTCTCTCGCTGGTCTCCTGCAACCATCTTTTTCATCTTAATTACACCGTGTCAGCGGTGATGTACTGCATATGCAAGGAAGATGGTGGGTGGCGCCCACAATTTGCCCTGAAAGCATTCCATACTGTGCTGCTCAGCAGAGCTGTCCTGGCTAAATTGGTTCCCTTACTGGACAGTATAATAACCCACTAATGGATAGCTAAAGATTTGCTGAGTGCACAGTCGAGAATGGAAGAATAAGAGAGCTTTACACCAACAGCAGCTGCAAGAAAGAAAAAAAAATGTCTTATTTGAGCCTATTTTCTTAATGCCAGTAATTCCTTCTTGATGGGATAATCACTTAACACCTCTTGAAGGCAGCGAGAGATTTTGAACAAATGTACATTTACACCGTTCCAATTCACTTCACAATTCCAGGCGTGAATTATGTGTATTTAATCTGGTCCGTCGTTGGAGTGGTTGCTCGTGCTTCAATGGAAATGAGCGCAGCAGCGTGTGCTGACTCCTTGGTAAAGTGCATCCTGGGAGATGGCTTTGTTTTGCCTTCCATCTGCTAACCTTCCCAGTTGCATTGTCGGGCCACATGTTGATGCATCTGCATGTTGGCGAGGAGCAGCGAGGGTGTCATTAGGGATGTTCGCTGTAGACTAGTGTGCACTCGGTCGCACTGTGCCCTTGTAAATCTGATTATACAGTGCGGCGCTCTCATGGGGATGAAAGCCCCTGCTGACAGTACAGGTCACACACAACATGCACATGCTAGTGACGAGCTTGTATGTGTGTGAGTTTCTTCCCCCCCCAAATGACTATGTTCCGACTTTGACATTGAGGGTGATGAGGTCTACTTTTATCTTTTTTTTTTTTAGTTTTTCAAAATCCAGGCAACGCTCACCAACTGCCTCTTACCCTCTCAACCGTAATTGCTGCTCTTAATGTGAAAACTGATGAATGTAATGGGTGATCTTTGACCATGGCACCATTACTTCATAATAGTATTAAAGTCAATTAGCTGCATATGGTTGCTCTGCATATTCCATTGTCTTTTTGTTTGTTTGTTTGTTTTTTTGCCTTTGTGGCAGCTACAACTGGGCAAATTCTTGCTTTTAATCAGCGAAAGTAATAATCTAAACAGCCGGTTTATTCATTGCGCTGCCAATTGACAGTGTGCCTTCAAGCTGCCCTATGGTCGCTGACGGTCCAGTACGCTCTCAGCGAAAAAAAGGCTATGTTTATTATTCCGTTTTTTATTACAACAATGCCTGTAAGAACCTTGTTTTATTGGAGTGTAGAGTGCTAGTATGACTGAGGCACAGATGAAAAGCTGTCTTGCTGTGAGTGACTATGGGCTGGGCTGGTGTGACGTCCTGCACAGATAGGGTGGGTTCCCTGTGGTGCTCCAGTGAGAATAGAGGGCACTTTGAACCCAGGGGGGAATATGGTTAGGGTTTGTCTGTACTCTTATACTAGACATTGACATTATTGGGGAAAATATAATATTAAATACTAATATGGAACCCATACCTCTCAACTGCATCTTGGTGTTTTCTCAGAATTATAGTTAAAAATGTAACAAGAAAAACTCTTATCGTTAGAAAGAGCTGAACACACATGTTTACAGGCCTGACGCATCTACAGCTTCTTACTTTGACTCTTTTCTCAAATTTGCTCGTCATTCCCTGTCAATTCAAACTTGTGCAGACACTCGCTGTTCAAGATTCCATAATGTTTATTGTCGTTATGTGTACACGGGTAATTGTTGGCTGAGGTGCAAGTCAAAGACCAAAAACAAGGTAAAATATCAACACACTGTAATTTCTACATTACGGTACATACATAAAGAAATGTAAAATTCTATATCCTTTGATAAAAATAATATGAACTCTACATCTGTCAGTGTCACTAGTTTTGTCATTCTAAGTCACTTTAACAATTTTTAAATATTTAAAAAAAAAAAAATTCTGTTGCATTTGATGCATGTTATTTTTTGCTGCAGTACTTGGGAGGGATTAGTAAAATATATCTTATCTTAATATGCTTTTCATGCTATACTGTTGTCTTCCTGTGTAAAAACGTCACTCTCAATCTAAATATCTAAACTTCACATTCAGACTTACCTCAAAAAAGGTGGTCCGACTCATGGTGCTGGGGTGTTATTATTAAATCCGCTGAGTATAAAACACAACAAAACAAACAAAAAGCTTAAAAACCAACACAACTGAACGCGACACACACACTCATTGCTCACACATGCAGTAGTTCCTCCTGTTTCGAGGACAATCCCTGTACTGACCCCTTATTCTTCCAGCCTCCCTCCCTCCCTCCCTCCCTCTCTCTCTCCCCTCCTCTCTGCTCATCTAGGATAGTGCTGGGGCACAGTATTACTAGAGGCAGTCCACAAACTCTGCACATGGTCTCCCTCCCTCCTGCTCTCCTCCCTCCTCGTTCCTCCTCTCGGTCTTTGAGGTTGTCCTTGGCTCTGTCCAACTTGGCTCATGTAACCAGAGACGCACCTGAGAATGAGATAGCGGAGCCTCATAGTACGCAAATGTACGGAATGCAGATTAGAATCAAATGCGCCACATCAAGGGCACCACATTGGTTCAGCTCAATATACCTGAGCAGGACTTGTAGGACTTAGAAGGTCAGAGGTCAACATATGTCTCTGTGTGACTTGTGCGCTTCTCTAATTTATGGTTTTGTTTTGTTATGGTCGGGACTGTTGTATTGTAGATACTTAGACTTCCTTTATTGTCATCACACAGACACACACAGTGAATCTGGCAACAAAATGTCATTGATTGGCAACTGACAACACAGTATAAATATGGAAAAATACAAAAGTGCAAAATTACTAAAGTGACCAAAGCCATGAGTGGCTACAGTACAAAGATGATAACACGTACAGTCAATACAATAAGGAAATAAATAAGATGGACAATGCAATATTGTGCATCAATGTAAACAGTACTATAAACTGTAAATATTGCACGTGAAGTCAAGTACAGTTTAATACTCTACACCGTGTAGGGTGCAGATCCAGATGTTATACTATTATAATGAAAATAGTGATAATGTTACAAAATGACACACAAGGAACAGGATCGACTCAGCATTTAGTGCCATAATATAAAATTACCTCATGTATGCATTTCAGTATCACCATTGAAAATACAAAACAGGACTGAAACCAAAGAAACCTCTCAGAGTAAGCCAATGATGACAGCAGTAGTGAGGGAACACTTTCAACTTGGTACAAAAAAAAAAAAGTCCGACAGTCAAACCTCGGTTCTCGACCATAATTAGTTCTGGAAGCTTGGTCGAGTACCGAATTGGTCGAGTACCGAATTAATTTTCCCCGTTTGAAATAATACAAATAGAATTTAATTCGTTCTTGAGTGTGAAATTGCTTGCCTTTTTATAATCATAACGTTATTTAAACATCCCATTAAACAGAAATAATGTAACAATAGCAAATTGCATGTAAATAATAGTAACATATACTAAAATATAACCTATGTATTTTTTTTAATTACCTTTCGGTGAACAG
>JAPTHA010000014.1:212179-224973 GCA_029814585.1 Gymnapogon annona
GCGGGGGGGGGGGGGAGTCAAAGGGGGGCAGCTTCCTGCGCCCGTGCCCAGTTGGACGGTAATTGTTGGACACTGGGGAGCGCGTGCACGCAGACCCGCCGGTTCTGCGCAACCGACTCCGCTGTTCCACCGCTTTACCCAAACTCAAAGCAACAGCTCCGGGAACTTTGATGCGACACGGAGAGGGTTGGGGGAGAAGTCGCGGCGCGCGCGCGCGCGTCAGTCTCCAACTCCTTCTTGTGGTGTTTCTTCTTCTCGTCGGTGGAACGGAGGTGCAGAGTCTGGCATCTTCTACAGCTCAGTCTGCGCGAGCAGCCACAAGATGGTAGTGTAGATATCTGTATGTGGAGTTTATGTTTGGGTGGGTGAGTGGGTGGGGGGCAGGAGTGGTGGGGGCGCGTCGTTCTCTTTTTTTTTTTTTTTTTATTTGTTTACACGCGCTGCCTACGCGCGTGGGGTGGGGGGGATGACCTTGCGTGCGCTGTCACACACTGATCTGCTCAGAGTGGGTTTGGGTTTGTCCACAGCGGCGTTTATCGTGCTGCGTGGGTGCGTGATCCCTCATTTTAATCAAGCAGTTTGGGGTCACGCGCTTTAAATCCGGGTAGACGTTCGCGCTCGTGCCATGTCCTGTTCAGGTGTGAATCCACGGGCCGTTTATGCTCGGGTTGTAAATTCCCACTCGGTAGTTGTTGTTGTTGTTGTTGTTGTTCACTGCGTGGGTGTTTGGGATGATTGTGTCCAACTTCCTGGGCGCACGTGCGATTGGAAAACAGATCAAATGTTCCCGTCAATCATCTTCCAGTCTGTGGATGTGCTCATGTGGACAGACGGAGATGAGTCATGTCCAAATCAGAGTTCAACATGGACCAGAGTCTTTAACCCACTTATGATCATATCAAAGCACACAGACACAAAGGAAGGAGACGGGTTTGGATTTTTCTATCTGGAATAATCTACGGCCCTTAAACCCAAACCCGGGTTTATGGTTTGGGTTTAGGGTTCAGGGTTTGTGGTCTGAATGGGTTTAATTTATTCTCATCCACACTTTCATCTCATTTGAATACAGATGCTGCAAAGGAAACAGCTGTTGATAGAATCAACGTGTCACATCATATGGACAGAAACATGTCACATCTGTCCATTAACAGGGTCTGTTTAATGGAACTCAGACAGTTTAACTTTGATTTAACAGAAGTTCATTTTCTGTATCTATAAAAGAAGCACCATAGGCTCACTTTTTTCTTTTTGCCTTTTGTAAGATATATATATACTCTGAAATACTTTGTATATACTGGTATGGTTTGAAATACATGCATAAACTCATATTCTGAAATGCTGGTATACACGCAGAATACTTTGTATATACTCGTATGGTCTGAAATACATGCATAAACTTATGTACTCTGAAATACTGCTATACATGCAAATATTCTGGGGATCAACATTTCAACCTTAGTAAATCAGAGGTCCCATAACAAGACTATTACTTTTCTGAAATATTTTATTTATATTTTTTGTTAAGTAAAAAATCAATGTTTACAATGAGTGTGCGCTTTCCCTGGTGCGACAGCCATACGCACACACGCAGACCTCAGTGGAATCATGCATTTATAAATAAATAATGTATACATTTAGAGTATAAGATTGAATATATAAGGTTAACAATGACAAAAGTGCATTCACCTTCCATTGACAGTAACAACTACAGGTATGGAAGCGGCACAGACAGTGAATTTCTGCCTTTGTCCTAATGTGGTGATGAGTGTCCAACACCACAGACAGATGGTCTATAGACCCACAATTAAGATATGAGAACAGGATGCACTCCATTAAAATTTTCCATTGTGCTCAAGTGTTGCATTTGTCAGAAGGACTGTCAATCATGTTCTGCATCCGCCCCAGTGTGCTTTCATGCACAGAACAATTTTTGGCACTAGCACAGGGATGATAACGTATATGGATACCATTCATTAAACTCTTCCCGATGATGTTTCGGACATCTCTTTTGTTTCTGAAAGATTTGATGAATATAAACACCAAAATAAGCACTACGTGATCATTTTCTCATTGGAACAAGAAAACGATCTCGTTAAAACGACTCCGTGGACCACATAGGACATGGAAGTGTCACTGTCACAGTCTTGGAATGTCAATGGGAATGTTCAAATATAGTTACTTGTATAGTTCCATGAAGGGTTAGTGATGAACTTGGTATTCATAGAATAGAACGGAACAGAACAAAATACAATAGAACAGACTTTATTTGCAGTGAATAATTTACGAAGATTTTCCACTAAAAGGCTGCAGACGCTCATTTGTCCTTTTTAAAGGATTAATCCTACGTTTTTTCTGCTTAAAGTGTGTGATGGTTAAATTCACACTTGGTGTTAGAGTATGAAGGCGTTGACAAAGCCTTTATTAACACTGTTGTTGTTCTTGTAAATGTCACAGTGCGACATCTGTACTTGAAATACATTTCACGTCCCGTCTATCACGTCAAAGTTGAGGTTCATGTGTAAATCAACAAAATGGAACTTTTGCTCGGGAGGTCTCACTAAAGTCAAGAAACAACGTGGTCTGTAACAGCTGTTATAATATGTTTGTCTGGGTGATACTTGTACTTTTGTTGACAAGTCATTAATGGTAGAGAACTTTCAGAGGCGAGACAATTAATGTGTGTTCATCCGTGTCTGAAGGCCAGGTAGAGAAGCCTCACAACATTTAATGCAAACATTCTTGTTTTATTTTAAAAAATATCAAATGGAAAAAAAACACAACTGAACAGACCTACTCACAGATTGGTCACTGTGGGAATGGATAATAAACAGAAGGCTATGATTTCAATAAAACCACCTGAATCATAAGCTTCAGACGCAGTAGATTTGATAGAGTCCTTTAAAATTCCTCTCTTCCATGGGCGAGAAATTCCTGCTCTGCCTTTGAGTGACAGCTGGGTCAGTGTTCACCCTCGTCCTACCTCCTATTTGATCACTCTCACACTCTTATTCTGTGTCTCTTACATTACTCTTACAGTCTTTAGTATTCTTGTTGTTTCATTAATGACTTTGAGCTTATTTTGTACCTCTCCTTTACTCATAACTGTTTACTTTGCTCATCTTCTGGGAGTGGGTTAACGTACGCTGTAAAGCAGTCCATTTTTGTCGTTTGTGTTTCCAACCGGAAACCAGAAATGTCATAGCAGCAGTGCAGGTGATACAGATGTCTGGACCAATAATCAAAGTGTAACTGATCCTGTAACCTGTTGTGAGTTATTGTAAAAATAAGATGACCTTGAAAATAAAGTTTGAAGGCTGAAAACCTCCCCAGTGTTGCTTTAAAAGCTACAGAAGATCAGATTCAGAAAATCAGGGTCTGTGAACGAAGGGTAGTTCAGGGACACCATAAAACACAGAATCACAACTGCTTCTGCAAAACCAGAGGAGATTCTAAAACTACAAGGTATTTACATTATGTGCCTGTGTCACTGTCTTTTCCCACATTTAACTGAGGCCCTGAAATGGTTGTAAACCAATGGGCTTCACAGTATTGCTGTTTTTTGTAAGTCATTTCACATGAAAACAGAAAATTTAGAAATAAAATATTAGAAAATCCCTTTGATAAGAGCCAATAACAAAACCATCAAGAGTTCAGGCATAAAAGGCAGATTTTTACCTCCATAGATAGATAGATTCTTTGAGGATTTCATTCATTTCATTAAAATGAAATCATACAATTGTGTTTCCCGGAAACATGTTGGAAGGAAAGCCATGGAAACAATTTTTTTTTACTGAAATTGAAATCAGAAATAAAAACAATACTTTATGAAAAAAAGTAATGAACAGAAAAAACATTTTCTCTGTCTTTTTTGTTGTTATCAGTTCATTTCAGTATTTTTTGCTTTTATTCATTACATTTTCTTATCCCGGGATGTCTTTGGACTCACCATGTGACAAAAAAAGACTGAAGCTGAAACAAATGCATATTAAAATGATGCAAAAACAATACAAACATTACTAATGCACCAAACAACCACTATGATATGAAACAGCTCACTTCCTGTTTTTATGTGGGTGCGTCAGAAAGATACGTAAAAGCATATTAAGGTTTAAATACAATAATAGCATTACATCGCCTTCTCTCATCCTTGCCTCCTTCTCCCACCGTGGAGGCTGGCTCATCAGTGCAGCTGTGCCGGTTTGGGTGACATTAATGTGCAGCGGCTGTTTTCATTTGTTCCCTTTCAATCCAGCAGTGTGGTGCAGACAGAGGTATTGAAACTAAAATCCAAGCCCAATACCTGAAACTCCTCAGCTCAGGTTCCTGTCTTTGTGTTTTTATCTTGAAGCTTTTTCTTCTACTAAACATACATGCTTTGACTTCAATAGAACTGAGCCTTCAGTGGGGAGGGGTGTCATCTTTTAGAATTTAAATGATGTGAGAAAATTTACATTTCTTAATAAAAATCTTTGTCAAATGTATCAAAATTCTGCCTCAGTTTATCATTCCCACATGTTCATTGTAAAGTACAGGTCACAGTAGGTCTATTAATACACTGAACATTTAATAACAGACAAAACACTGGTACAATTATGCTGATTTGAGACATCGTGTCAAAAATACCTGAGAATTTGTCTCATGTTGCACAACATTGTTTCTGTCAAAAGATAACACACACAATCTCGTACAATTCTCAGGAATTCAACAAAACCTATTAAGTCCAAAGACATTTCTGTGCTGGGGGCGGTCATGGCTTGGGTGGTCGAGCAGGTCGTCTGGAAACTGAAGGGTTACCTCCGATCAAGGAGCTCCTGATCATGTGCTATTGTGTCCTTGGGCAAGACACTTCACCCACCTTGTCTCCAGTGTCCCTGCACTGGCGATGAACTGGTGACTTGTCCAGCCCCCCCCACCTTCACCCTTGATAAGCTCCAGTGGCCCCTGCGACCCTGCAAAGGATAAAGCAGGTTGGGAAGATGAATGAAAGTGCTCACAATGGATTTCCATGTTGGAAATCCATTCTCTACTGCTTATCTGGGGCCGGGTCGCAGGAGCAGCAGTCTAAGTAACAATGCCCAGACTTTGCTTTCTTCCGGTGGCACCCTGAGGCGTTCCCAGGCCAGAGACATAGCCATTCTAGCTTGTCCTTGGTCTGCCCTGCGGCCTCCTGGGGACATGGGTGGAACATCTCCCTGGGGGAGGTGTCTGGGGTGTCCCTAAGGGTGCGTCCGGCCACCCTGCAGAGGAAACTCATTTCAGCTGCTTGAATCTGGGATCTTGTTCTTTCGGTTATGACCCAAAGCTCATCACCATAGGTGAGAGTAGGAATGATGATTGACTGATAAATTAAGAGCCTCGCCTTTCAGTTTAGCTCCTTCTTCACTACGACAGACTGATACAACGACCGCCTACACTGCGGACACCGTACTGATACTGATGAGATTTGCCAATCTCATGCTCCATCTTCACCCGACTCATGAACAAGACCCCGAGATACTTGGGGCAGGGACTCCCCACCAACCTGGAGAGGGAAAGCCACCTTTTTCCGGTTGAGAACCATGGCCTCAGATTTAGAGGTGCTGATTCTCATCCTGGCTGCTTCACACCCAGCTGCAAACCACACCAGTGCATGCTGAAGGTACAGGTTCAATGGAGCGGATAGTACCACATCATTCGGAAAGAGCAGGGATGAGATCCTGAGTTCCCCAAACTGGACCCCTCGGATCCCTGGTTGTGCCTAGAAATTCTGTCCATGTAAGTGATGAACAGGATCGGTGACAAAGGACGGCCTTGCCTCAGACCGACACACACCAGGAACTGGTCTGACTTACTGCTTACAATGCGAACCAAGCTCCTGCACCAGTGAGACCTGGTCAAATGCCTTCTCCAGATCCACAAAACACATGTGGACTGGTTGGGCGAACTCCCATGCACCCCCAAGCAACCGGTGGAGAGTATAGAGCTGGTCCACCAACCGGGACGAAAACCACATTGTTCCCCTTGGATCAGAGATGTTGGATTTCAAATCTGTAATTTTTTTAAAACAAAAATATCAACAGAAACATAGTGGAAATCGTCTGACTCTCTTGGCCTGTATAGAGTAGCTCATGGATCAGCCCTCATCTATTAAGTTGCTCATTGTATTGTATGAAAGTTCATTTTTTTATTCATTTTTTCTGCTTGGAATTATTTTGCAGATCTTGTTTGAAAACACCCTTCAATGTAGTGTACACAGCTTGAAGGTTTAGACTAGAAAATGTAAAGTCATGAGAGAAAACACGCTCTGAAAATAAAAAGCTCTTATTCTGGTTATTTCTATGTGACTAAACTGTTTTGTGGATAGTTTTTCCTGTTTGCACAAGTGACTTTTGAAGGTACAATAGATCATGTTCTGCCAACAATGGTTATGTTGATGGACTCCTTTTCAATGCTTGGGCATTGTTTTTACGTCTACATTAAAGTCAGCAGTTGCAACTGTAATATTTAATATATCCCGTCTTAAATAAATAACCACACATAAAAGAAATCCAATGCTTTTATATATTAGGAACTTAAATGTAATTACTAAGCTTGGAACAGTTTGGATTTATCGTGTTTGTTTGCAGCTTCTCCCTGTTTCCACACTGGATTTAGGTTCTCGTTTGTTCCTTCAAGATATAACCTGTTTGCACTTTGGTCATTGCGCTTTAAAGCATTGATTAGAATAAACTGAATCTGGCACATTATCAAATCCGACTCCGTGTGGGAGCTGCTTTGTGTTTCATATGCATCTGTAGATCAGACTGTTCCCAATGGGTTGGAGCCTCATTGCTCATGTCAGATAAGTTCTGTTCTGATGGAACACTTAAGGCTATGTAAATGTTATCGCATCATTTTATTCTTTTATTCATTATATCAGCATGTAAACAGTTAATAATTACTGCTGTGGTGATTGTCAGCTGGTGTTTAATGTGAAGCCTCAGGCCGTCATGTATTTCCTTCATTTAAACCTAATGATTTAGATTCAGTCCAATCATAAAACAACAGAAACAGCCATGGTTTAAGTGTTTAATTGTATAAGCCTGGCTGTTCCAAGCATCTAAATGCCTTCGAGTCAGAGTCACAGCCGCAGCCACAGAGGACAAATCCCAACGTCCTTTTTTTGCACATGATGCAACTGAAAGCGCCGACAGCAGGTTGAAGACGCTACATCCACATGAATTAGACTCAGTTTGTACCCGGTTACTGTTGGTATCATGCGCAAAAAGGTTTTTATGATTTCAGGGTCCTAATGTGACCCTGAAAAGGCTGCAGAGAGATAAACACCAGCTCACAGACGCAACATATATGTGTAATAGCAATGGAAATGTGGCTAATTATGAGTCGCGGCGGTGCAAAGTGTGTGTGACATTTCATATTCAGGAGAACAGGATCATTTTATAATGATTGAAATGCAAACGGCAGACAGCGGCATCATTGGTATTCATAAGACCCACGTCACGATCATTAAGAGTGAGAACAATGTTCGTCGTCTCCCGTGATCCTGGCTCCACATTCATTTCCAGTCGTCTGAAGGACAGTTTATCATAAAACACTACAATATTACCAGTACTGTACACAGCAATCATTTATCACAGAAACATTTACAAGCCTATAACCTGGACCACTGTTTCACCTGTGCAGAATGCCATTTACTGTTGGCCTGATGTAGGAACACACTTCATGTCTTTATACAAGCGCGGTCGTCGGCCGGCAGCTAGAGATAAACAGCCTCTGGTTGGAATCCAACGGCAGCAACCGAAGTCAAGGCACGGGAAAATAAAACAAAAAAACAAAACAACCACCTCTGTTGCTAGGATATCTGTTTGTGGATGATCTAATGTTTGACTAGAACACACTCAAAGACCTTTCACTTTATATTATAAAAACATAAAAGATAATTAAATCCATTCGTAGGCAAGAGTTAAGTTTCAATTTTCTCTACAATTTTCTCTCTAGTTCAATTTTTAAAGGAGATTCAAGAAAATCTGTTTGTCCTCATTAGTATGTAAATGTGTAAAATGTAATCAGTGCCGAGTGACGCTGTGGGCCAGATCTGATTTATTTCCTTCTATTCTTGGGTTCCTGTTGCACAGCCATAGCAAGTGCCGTTGACTCTCACTTCACTCGTCATGTTTTGTGTGTTTTCAACAGAGGAGAAGGTATGTTAGCGAACCGATGCCGTTACATGTCCTTTCATTTGACTCGTACTAGGCTAACAATGTAATTATAGAGGACAAGTATGTATTTGGCACAGGGAGGCTAGATTACCACTTGGACCAAACAGGCATCTGCCCCGGCCTCAAAGGCCCAAAGGCTTTTGCTTCTCTGGTGTCCAATTAGTTCGCGCTAATTAAATTGATTGCAAATGTGTTTGCTAATACTATATGCACCATTTAATCACATTATAACCTGGTTTGATCTGAGCCTTTGTGATTCCAAACATAACCTGTGCTCACATGGGGCGGTTTAATCCATTTTTGCTTAACTATTTATTTGTTTAAGCTCCTCTTATGAGGCTATAGCTGAGTAGAGTAAGGGAGTTCCTCAGGGATTTGTTCTGGGGCCATATTTTAAAAGTTAAATATTTATTTTTGCTATTTTCCTTTGAAACTACATTGAAATGTAGTTTGCCAAGTAGAAAATCTATTAAAATATCTGCCCAAGGCACCAACTGATAGTTTACAAACCGAAAGTATTGATTTTGTATTGACTAATGATCCATGTTTTAATGTGAATATCAAGTCACATGGCCAATAAACAGGAGTAATTTTCAATTAAAACTTTCAATTATTTTAGTTTCTGTGGTTGATTAAGGTATTGCTTATTTTGAGCAGCAAAAACGGGTCACCGATTTCGAAGAACAAAATGATATTGTCTCTTTATAGATATTAAAACTCAAGAAAAGTACAAAAAGAAAAAAAGAAAATCACTGCCTTTTCATTTCATACCTATACCAAACTGTAATTCCTCTATTTTTAAGTAGCATAAATTACAGTAATTTTAAAAAGCTCAAGACATTTACACTTCTAGACTAGACTTCAATTTATGCAGCTGTTTTCATTTAGAATTCACTCTCTCACTCACTCATTTTCTGAACCCGCTTTACATTGAATTATGAATTCAATGTATCTGTAAAAAAAAAATCTATTTTACATGTTTCAAATAGATAGATAGATGGATAGATAGGTACCTGTAGATAGATATACAACAATTTAATTCTTGTTCAACATAGACCGTATACATGATTTAAGTCCAATGAGGGACTATGATGTGTTGTCTGGAGCTGAGAAATGGTGGTGTGAATGACCTCGCAGGCCACCGTAGCGTAGCATCGGCCACTAACAGCTAACTGCTAACAGTTCAAATGTTCACAGCCACAACAAACAGTTCACAAACCGTTGCACCATCTCATACATATACAGCGCCTGCCCCCCCACCCCCTCCATCACTCTCCCCCGTTCTTTAGTCCGCTCTCACCAGTAGAAAATCACCGAAGCAACAATAGCGTCCGGTGTGTTGTCCATGAGCCAAAGTGTCGGTTACAGCAGGAGGCTGCCCGCTTGTACTCCCGCTGCAGTCTGATTAGCATTAGCCGTGAGCTCTTCCATCTTGCCAGTAAATCCTCCGCCACCCCCAGAACCGATGAAAAGCTCAACTGTACCATCCCTCCTCACCCAGTACATTGCGCCAGCTCTGCAACCGCTCCTTTGATGCCGCAATTCCTCCAGAAACACAGGTCGCTCTCCCGGGAGTACACCACTGTTACAACTCCAACAGCTGATCCGGCTGTAAAAAAACAGACTGGCTCATGATACCATGAATTAAGATATTTGATTACATTATAAATGCCATATATATATATTACTTTAATTTACATTGCATATTGGAAAAAATAAGTCTCCAATGATTGATCCCTGAGGTATTCCACTACTGAGAAAAAATCGAGGATAAGGAGTGCCTCAGGGGTCAGTCTTTAATTTTTACCATGTAAAATAATTATTGACATACTTATTTTTATAAAATATTTCCTTGAAATAGTTAATAGTAGCTTAATCAAAATATTTCTAACAAAGGTTTAAAGTGTAAATATGACATAAATTCCATTAAATTCTCGCTTTGTTTCTGAACATTTGTGTGTCTCCTCGACACACACAATTGTCAGTATCATGTCAGTGTTTTGTATTTCAGTTCGATAATCATGAACTCAGTGGATTCAGCTTCAGATGGTCCAACAACTGAGCCAAAAACACATGGATAAACACCCTTTAAAGCATCAACAGTCCATGTGGGTGTGTAGACAGCACTGTCAGTTTAATCAATACATGAGCAGGCTTTTCCTAGAGACACTGACACCCGGTGGTGTCGCTCCATTACCAACCCATCAGACCGTGACCTGGTCCACTCCCACTGTGTTTGTTCAGCCTTTCACCACTAAGCAGCTTTACTCATAATACTTAAGAATTAGATCATGCATCTGTAACGAAGACCCTTCTTGGCTGAGACCATGAAGACACACTATTAACTATGTAGATTTTTCCACTTACCTGACTTTAAGACTTTCCCTGAAACAGTGGCTCATGTTCTGTCCTTTTGTACTTGTATATGACCTGACCTGGGATGACATTAAATAATAATGCTTCCTATAATCTAGCATGTTTTCATGTCATTGTCTCCTAATAGAGATGCTCATTAATATGCATTGTCAAATACAGAAATTACAAACATGCAGCTGAGTTTGAAGATAATGTGTTCAATTAAATCCCAATCTTAATTTGGCCGTTTTATGTATAAACTCAGGTCAGTTTTATTGTAATATTTAGTCATTAACAAATTGGTCATTTTTTGTCCTAAATTATGATCATAATTATCTTTTTTATTAATCGTTACTCCATACATCTAACACTGCAAAGTTTTAAGAATACTACAAACATAATAAATGTCACAGACACATTTACAAGCCTAATGGGTGTCTGGTTCATGAGTGGATAGATTCATGGGTGGGTGGTCCATAGGTGGAGCCATTCATAGGTATGAAGGTTCATGAGTGGGGTAGTCCATGGATGGAGTAGGTCATGGGTGGAGAAGTAGCACAAACATCAGTCCTGGACAAATGGAAATGGAATGTTGGATTAAAATATTTCAGACTGATTCAACACAATAACTCTGACATCTCTTGAACTGATATGAATGCCAACAGAAGGAATACATTTTGACTAAAGACAACAAAAACATCTGAAAGAGTTGTCCATTTGCTTTGATTAACCCTTCCATTACACTTTCCAGTAGATTTTCTGCAGTAAAAATGTCAAAAACCTGGCAGTTTGATCTGTTATGAGAAACTTTATGTAATTTCCTGCAGGTTTATTGTAGATTAAGTGGACACCCCATGGCGACGCACAGGAGAAAGGCTTGATTCTTCTGTAGGACTTCCATGGAGTAGATTATCCAGTAGACACAGACACATCTGTAGATGTCACTAATGAACAGTCTGGTCCAGAGAACATCACTGTCTATATTAGTTTTCTATAACATTCCATGGCTTGTATGTATTGATGTCAAGTTTCCATGTATTTCCTTCGGATTCTCTACCATCAATGACATGTATCCCAGATGAACACTCCTCCAGTAGTATCGACAAAGCTCCTGGTTTAGTTGGTCCCCAGGGCTCCTAATTTACCCGGGACGCCTTAAATACACTGAACGAGTTTCCAATAAAGGTGGACTTTTCTTTGCTTTGATACCGCAGCGTCGTTGAAACAACAGCTGTAATGCCTCAATAGGCAGTAAATTAAATAATAGCATTCAATGCTGGAAGGCCTGCAGAGAGAAGACCCCTTTCAACTGCAGTTCATACCATTGTGACAAACAGCAACAACTTCACAACACTTACCTTCAACGTACACTGTTTGTGACATTACAAATGCATAATCAATCCAGCAATGACAGAACACGGTTCGGCTACTGGCACTCAAGATGTTATTATGAAGAGTAAGTGGTGTTGAAGCTGCAGGAGCAAAATGAGGGCAAAAAAATGACAGGATTTGGTTCTGCTTGACAGAAGAGCTGATGGACGTTCATGCTATAGGATGAACAGGGCTGAAGAAATCTGAATAGTGATTGATATTAACAGCTGTCAGTCATGGATTTAATCATATATATATAGTATGTCTTTGGTACATCGTACAATACACTGACAACGTAACAAAGAGAAATGACCATAGTATAAACAGGTGTTAGTCATGGATTTAATCACATATGTCTGGTACATCATACAACACAATGACAACGCAACAATGAGAATTGACGTCATGTTTAAGGTAGAGTTTGCACCATAAACACCACGGATCTTCAGCAACTGTTGAAGTAACCTGTAACTGACTGAAGTAACTTCTAAAGCATCCAATACTAGATGGTATAACCCAGCAAACACATTCAAATACACTTTTTCTCTTTATCATTAATACTTTTCAGTAAGACTGTCACAATCAACAACAATAAATACATTTATGAATAATACTAATTATAAAATTATTGATAAGTCAGTTGTTTGCAACTTTGCTTTTTTTACTACTTTGTTTCGTTAATATTGTAGGAATTGTTTGATCACATAACAGCCATAACCCGCACTCACCTGAAGCTTTCTAATCTGAATCTCATGTATTTATTCCATTAAACCCCTTTCATAAAGCTTCAGCACACGGTAAATTAATCAGTCTTTTTGTATCAGTAACTGAGTTCCTCAGGGATAAGGCCTGGGGCTTTTATTTTTGTCA
>JAPTHA010000014.1:228356-241028 GCA_029814585.1 Gymnapogon annona
TGACATCATGATTAGTGCACAGGTGTGCCTTAGACTGTCCACAATAAAAGGCCACCCTGAAATGTGCAGTTTTGTCTTAACTGACAACCTCACCCGTCACCTCAGAGAACATATGGCAAATCTGGAGTCTGTTGCTGGACCTTGCTGGACCCCTGGTTTAAAGACCTGGGGTTTCACAGTCCTCTGGAGGCAAGTGAGGCGGTTAAACACCTGAAAATGGAATGTGCTCGTGAAATGCGAGTCATTGCTCTTCAGACACCTCCATCTCCGCCATCTCTGATGCTGCTGTGGCTTCAACATCCAGCTCAGGTACAGGAAGTGTTCACATGATGATATGTATATAAATGTGTACTGACGTACTGATGTATACTCTTTTTGTAGGTGGTAGTAAACCTATGGCATGGGCATGGGGTGTCCAGTACAGAGGCTGAGGCTATTGGCGAAGTGCAGCTCAATAAAGCCTTCCAAGACAACACTACAATATTGGCATCCTCACAAAAATCTATACCCCTATCTGTTTAAATGGGCTCTTCAGTTTTTGTGTATTCCTGCATTCTCAGTCCCCTGCGAATGAATATTTTCAACGGTAGGGGAAGTGGCATGTGTGTGACAAAATACGCTTGTGTGATTTAAAACAAAAAAAACTCGACAAGGTTTTAAAGATCTTTTTTTATTTTACTCATAATTGTCAAGAAGATTAAAAACATGATTCAAGACATGATACAAACTTCAGAATCAGGATATGTAATTCCAAAGAAGATACATGGTATAAACTTTAGAAATCAATTCAAAACAGGATATATAATTACAAAGAGGATATAAACTTTATAATCAAGATATAAAATTCCAAACGTGGCATAAACTTTATTTTTTTAAACAAAGGTTTATTTATTTTTCAAGCTTCATGGTTTACAATATCACAATCTATTTCACAGCAAAGAAAAAGCTTCCAGTATTTCAGATTACAGCAGCAGAGTAGAAAAACAGAGTAGACAGTATACATGATTGAAGTCCCAGAGATGATAATGAGGGACTGTGATGTGTCGTCTGGAGCTGAGACACGGTGGTGTCAATGTTCTTGCAGGCCACTATAGTGTAGCACTGGCCGCTAACAGCTAACCACTAACCGCTAATCGCAAAGGGTTCAAACGTTCACAAACACAACAAACAGTTCACAAACTGTTACACTATCTCATACACATACATCACCAGTCCCCCCCTCTCCTCCACCATTCTCCCTCATTCTTTCATCTGCCCTCACCAGTAGAAAACCACCAAAGCAATGATAGAGTCCGGTGTGTTGTCCGTGAGCTGAAATGTCCGTTACAGCAGGATGCTGCCCGCTTGTACTGCCGCTGCAGTCTGGTCAGCATTAGCCGAGAGCTTTTCCATCTTGCCAGTAGATCCCTCCGCCACCCCCAGAACCGATGGAAAGCTCAGGCTGTACCGTCCCCTCCTCACCGGAGGCTTGTTGTGACTTGTTCCCATTATTCTTTTGCAACTGTAGTGCTCCCTGAGATAATTGACTGTGTTTGTATAGATATGACACTGATATAATATATATATTTATGACACTGTCTTATTACTTTTTCTTTCTTCCGTAGCCTTAATAAAATACTTTTCCAAGTCTGTAGATTGTACTTGCAGTTGTGACCATTCTTTATGTGACATTAGATAGGTTCTCAACTGTAAAAAATTATAAAAGTCAACGAAGTCAGTCCAAATTTCTCCTGCAATTGGTTAAAATCATTTAACCAATTGCAAAAAAAAATATTTTTTTCCCAGCTTCAAAATCTTGAATCCAGATGTCCTGGTGTAAAATCTATAAAGTTCCAAATTTTCGTTGCTCTGGATATCAGCGGGGTTGCATTTAGTTTTTTTGTAGTTGTGGTAAATACTTTTTGAGTACATTTCATCCATGTATTTGTGATTTTATATTTGTTCCATACCTCTTTTGAATAGAATGTTAGAGTTTGCAGTGAGATTTCATCGCATGAAGTTTATTCTAATGTTAACCATGTTGTTTCCTTATTTGGTTTGTCCATTCCACTGCAGCTGATAATTGAGCAGCGAAGTACTATAATGATACATTTGGTAAATTAAGACCTCCGTTTGCTTTGCAGTTGGTCAACTGTATAAATATAATTCTCTGCTTTTTTCCTGGACAAATAAATACATAAATAAATGTAGATATTCTTTCTAACTTTTTAAAATTAATTGCTGGTATCCAAATGGCGAGACATAAACAAATACAGCAATCTGGGAAGAATATTCATTCATTTCTGTACGCCTGAAAAAAGACAGTGGTAATAACTCCCATCTTTCTAAATCCTTTCGAATTTGATCTACAAGTTTTCCATAGTTTGATTCATAGAGTTGAGAAGTATCCTTTGTAATAGTAACTGCTAAATATCGAAACTCATTGAAGGACCATTTAAATTTTACTTCAATTCTGATGACGTGTTTCCCTTTATCATCATTGCTTCTGACTTCGACTCCTTCACTTTATATCCTGTAACTATACTGAAATCTTTTAAACATTTAAAAAGTATGGGTATAGAGGTCCTTGGATCTCTAATGTACAATATGTCATTGTCCGTGTATAATGATAATTTGTGAGTCCTAAATTTATCTGATATCCCTAAGACTAATGAATAATTTCTAATGAACTAGAAAATAGAATCGGTGACAAACATCACCCTTGGAGTGTTCTTCTTTTTAAAAGTGAAACATTCTGAAATATGACAATTTACCCACACTCTAGATGTAGATTAGATTAGATATCCCTTTATTTGTCCCACTCGAGGGAAAATTCAGTTTACAGCAGCATTATAGATTACACACAGTACATAATAGTTTACACACAGTTCATAATTGTAAGGAGTCGCACGATGACAGCCCCTGACGCAGATCAATTCAGATTTACAAAATTAAAGCTTTTATTTAGGGTTCTCACAGGAACATACAGAATTCAGTTCTATCTCTATAGTAATTTCTGAACAACAGAAAGGTTGGTAAAAACACGTGAATAAATGTTATCAAAAAATTCCCACAATGGGTAAATCATAAATCCAAAACTATAATGAAAAATCACACCACCGTGGAAAAAGCACACAAATTTAGAATTAACAACTTCAAAATAAACAAGGACTCCGATATACAAACCAATTACCAATTAACTCTATCAAAACAAATTATAGCACAAGGCATACTCACTGACAGGAACCAAACAGGGCTAGACAGGATGAGAAAGACTTCACCGACCAAGACATTCAACGATCTGACAAAGGACAAGGTAAAACACACAGATTTTTATACACAGGGAGTTCACCAGGTGAGGCACATCAGGGATGATTAGACATGACATATTTGTCATTACACAGACACACACAATGAATCTGGTAACGAAATGTCATAGATTGGCAACTGATAACCCAAATAAATATGGAAAATACAAAAGTGCAAGATTGCTGAAGTGAATCCAAAGCCATAAGTGGCTGCAGTGCAAGGTGACAACAAAAAAATTCACCCAGTTACTATAAAAATAAATAAATAAGTAAATAAATAAGTCAGATGGACAGTAACAATGTAGCAATGTAAACAGTACTATAAACAGTGAGAATACTGCACATCAGTGCAAACAATACTATAAACAGTGTAAATATTACACATCAATGTAAACAGTACTATAAACAGTGAAAATATTACAAATCAATGTAAACAGCACTATAAACAGTGTAAATATTACACATCAGTGTAACCAGTACTATAAACTTTGTAAATACTGCACATCAGTGTAAACAGTACTATAAACAGTGTAAACATTGCACGTCCTGTCAAGTACAGTTAAAGAGTCTGATGACTCGGGGGAAGAAGCTGTTATGGAACCTGGCCAGCGGATGCAGCGCAGCCTCTTACAGGACGCCAACAGAGAGAACAGTCCATGATGGGGGTGAGTGGGGTCAGAGTACATGTGGTGGGCTCTGGCCAAACAGCGTTTGTGTGCAACGTCCTGAATGGGTGGGGGAAAGGAGTCCCAATGATTTTCTCTGCAGCCCTCACCACTCTCCTCAGAGGCTTCCCATCCGAGGCCTTACAGTTCCTGGACCAGATGGAGATGCAGTAGGTCATCAGACCTTCAATGGTGCCTCTGTAGAAGGTATTGAGGATGGGAGAGGGGCGACAATGTGGCGGCTTTCCAAAGCCTCTTGGCGACTTTTTTTGTCAAAAGCGACAAGCGATAAATGTAGTGACTTTTTCTGGTGCTCTGGAGAGTCTGACGTGACAGGACGTCTCGTTCTGCAGTTGCTGTCCTCAACGAGCAGCGGATGCTGCTGTGAACCCCTCCCCCATCCCAAAGCACTCACAAGCGGTCAGTTTCACACAGCACTCCCTACTGCAGTCAGAGCAGAGAGGAGGAGACCAACACCATGCAAATGGTCAATTATGCAGATTAGGTTATGATGTCATCTAGTGACTTTCAGCGACTTTTAGGACAGCCAATACCTACTATCCTTACTGGGGAGTTGGCAACACTGTATTCAGAGAAAGAGGGTAGCTAAGAAGAAGTGGGATACTGAGAGGACTGCAGAGAGTAGGCAGGAGTACAATGAGATGCAACTTCAGGTCAAATTAGAGGTGGCAAAGGCCAAACATGTGGCTTACAATGAGTTGTATGCCAGGTTGGACAGTAAGGAGCGAGAGAAAGATTTATACAGGTTGGCAAGGCAGAGAGAAGGAGATGGGAAGTACGTGCAGAACGTTACAGTCATTAAGGATAGGGACGGAACCATATTGATGGGTGTCAGTTTTGTGATGGGAAGATAGTTAGAGTACTTTAAAGAGTTGATGAATGAGGGAAATGAGAGGGCACGAAGAGTAGAAGAGGTGAATTTTGTGGACCAGAAAGTATCAAAGATTAGTTTGAGGAGGATTAGATTGAGGAGGGCACTGAAGAGGATGAAGAATGGGAAGGCACTCGGTCCTGATGATATACCTGTGGAGGTATGGAAGTGTCTAGGAGAGGTAGCAGTAGAGTTATTGACTGGGTTGTTCAACAGGATCTTAGATGAATGCCTGGGGAATGGAGGACTATAGAGGACTACAGAGGAATAAAGCTGATGAGCCATACAATAAAGTTATGGGAAAGAATAGTCAAAGCTAGACTAAGGAGAGAAGTTAGCATCTGTGGACAGCAGTATGGTTTCATTCCAAGAAAGAGTACTACAGATGCAAGTACAGAGAAGGTCAGAGGGAGCTGCATTGGACGCATTGACGGCCCCTTGTTATCATTAGCATCTCTGGGACTTCAATCGTGTATACTATGTGGTCCATGTTGTGCAAGAATTTAATTTGTTGTGTATATGCTCTTTTTTTTCTACTCTTTGTGCTGCTGCTGTGTGAAGTCTCCCCTCGCGGGACTAATAAAGGTATATTCAATTCAATATTCAATTCAATTGTGTTTTTGTAGATCTGGAGAAAGCTTATGACAAGGTGCCCAGAGAGGTACTGTGGTATTTTATGAGGAAGTCTGGAGTGACAGAGAAGTATGTTAGAGCAGTGCAGGACATGTATGAGGACTCTAAGACAGTGGTCAGTTGTACTGTAGGTGCATTCGCACTCAAAAAAATGAACTAGGGCATGTGTTTGTTTAATGAACTAGAACTATGTTCACCTTCATTAAATGAATTAAGAGCGTTTATGTTCATTAAATGGTTCATTCATGTCTGCTGAAAATTGATTTTTAAAAAACTGGATGAATTAGTTTCAGTCATGTCACTCTGAGAATGAGGTCCTTCAACGCAACAATGATTTTACTGCGCATGTGGAGCTCCGCGTGGAACTTTCCAGGGAGATTTGGCGCTTGGTGCAGTGAGTGTCTCTGTTCCGTCAATTAAACAGAAAGTAATCAAATATTTAACCATTAATAAATGTATTAACGGTTTCTCTTTTCCCCATTGGGGTTTTTTGAGATTTGACAATGAACAGAAATACCATCATTATTAGTTGACCCCGCTGACCAGTCTGTTGGGTCTTGTATTGAGCATTCCTATTTAATTTCATCATTTGCTAGTGTTTTTCTTTCTTCTTCTTTCAGTAACCTGTATGTGGCAGTGCAAACATTGTACAACCATTGTACAACAGTAGTAGTCTGTAGTACTTAAGCACTACAGACTACACCACCATTATGGATGAGGCCAGCATTATATGTGCATATATGTAAATTGTCCATGCACATTCAAAGCATGGAGTGGACTTGCCACCCAAGTCCATAAAGCTCATTCCTCTCAGCTTACACAGAGAGCCTCTAACTCTGTGACGTTTAAATGTGAGTTATGTGAATGTGCTGAACTAGCTATTGAGAGAGATTTTTTTGTTCATATTGGAACACACCTGCAAAGTAACGAGACTGTTAGTTGTGTGTTTTGTGGTTGTCCTTTCAAAACAAATGTTTACAGGACTTTTTACACACACAAAAAGAGGAAGCATCATCCACACACGCTTAAAGATTTTAAGGCCAGTGTCGTTAGTGGAGCCGATTCGAGGGTCGGATACCTCTGATATTGTGAGGGCTGGCTGTTCTGCTGATGTGTCGTGATGAATTTGAAAATGAATCATTGACAGAAAATGATGGTGCTGTTGAAATCTAGCAGAAGTAATTGAGCAGAAACTAGCATTAATATTGGTAAAATTGGAACGTATTTTTCATATTCCTACAAGAAGAGTTGATGAGTTATTGGAAGCGTTGTATTTTTTGTTCAGCTTGTACACCTGTCACAAAGCATACAGTTACAGAAATTTTCAAAACCCATAACCTCCATATTGGTCAGGCTCTCATTGACAGAACTTGCGAATTCTGTGTGTGCTTCTAATCCTGTAATTAAAATATTGGGAAAGTGTGGCCGTCTTGCCACTTCTTACAAAAGAAAACAATACTACAAGCAAAATTGTAGGGTTATAGAGTCGGTTGAGTATGTTTTATTTGTTTTATTTTTATTTATTTCAGTACATTCCTTTATTGCAGTTCTTGCAGGAAGTATTAAGTCACAAAACATTATTGGATAAAGTGATTGAAGAGCAAATAGCTCAAGAAAATAAAAAGGAATTGCATGGTGGTCAGCTTGTTCACAGGTCTTTTTGAGATGGTGAGCATTATAAAACAAATAGTTTTCTAGCTGTTGGGGAATTGAGAATTTCCATAAGACTTTATATTGATGAGTTTGAGATTTGTAATCCTCTTGGGACGTCACGCAAAAAGCATAAACTTTGTGGTGTATATTGGGTCTTGGGGAATTTGCCTCCTGGCTCTCATTCTGCTCTGTCATCCATTTATTTGGCTGTGCTTTGTAAAAGTGAAGATGTCAGGACATTTGGGTTTGACCAAGTGTTGAATCTACTTGTATGTTCATCAGTCAGCTGGACAAGGACATGCACAGAGGACGTCCATGGGACCTCCTGTGGGGGTCCCGGGACACGTGCAAAAACGGCAAGAGGCGCCACGGTCCAGACCCCTCGAAACACATGCAGGTCCTTTGGTAAAGGCTTCAGTTGGTCGATCATTATTAAGGACAAAGTCCATATTTCCACGTGTATTTTGGATAGTTATTTAGAGGGTATATAGGTGATGTTTAGGGGGTATTAAAGGGTAAATTCCGATTTATGCAGAAATTCAGGTTACGTTGCCAAGGTAGGAACAGAACTTGTTCATAACCCAAGAACCTTCTGTAGTCTGTAAAGTGGCTGTTGAATGTATGAGCTGCCTTGTTGTTACATCATTAAAAAGCAGGTTTAAGAAATGAATCAATGATTCCACAGATATGACATGGAGCATCCATGTGAGATTTAATATTTTAAGATTATTGGTATAAAATCTTAATGAGAAATCCTGAAGATATTACTGAGATGAAGATTTTCTTCATCAGATTGTCCAGGCGCAATAGGTTCTTTGAGCGTCTCTCTGCTCTGTGTGCTGCGGTGATCTTTCAGCAGCTGGGTGCCCTGTGAACAGCTCTCTGCTCACTGCAGTCCTTCAATTAGCAGTTTATTATCACAGGGGCCCTCAGCTTTGGCCCTTGGGTGCTGATAGCTACATGTCAATACTGCTACTGACGGTGTATGAGCTGGTGTCTGTGTAATGGAAGGGCTGGCAGAGTGCAGAGTGACACCTTTCAGCAGCAGTGTGTGTAGTTTTTGATGAAACATGCTTTGAGTCCAACATTTTGCTTTTATTGTTTGTCCAGTAATGTACATATTTGTGTTATTTCTTTTCATGCATCCTTTTTCCATTAAATGTGCATTTTCTACCAAATTTCTACCAAACTTCAATCATGTATATATTGTCTATGTTGTGCAAGAATTTCAATGGTGTTGTACATCTGCTCTGCCTTTTTTTCTACTCTGTGCTGCTGTTTTACGACATTTCGTTGCCAGACCATTGGTCTGTGCAATGACAATAAAATGAATCTGAATCTGAATCTGAATCTGAAATTCCAGTTTATAAGAAGTATATAGATATGCTAGAATATAATATGCCCTCCCAGTGATAACTACTTCAAAAACTTAAAACTAATACTACAAGAAGGGGAAGGTTAGTCAACCACAACAAACAGCATAACAGTCCGAGGTACGTGTGATACATGACCGGAAGAAAACCAGCAAATAGCTAGAATTTCTGTTGGTGCTTGGTTCTGGTGTTGTTGTTCCTGGAAGTTTATTCCTCAGTTTTTCCACCAACATATAATTTATATGAGTGGTCCATGAGTAAAATGGGTTTTGTGGTGATGAAATTTGCAAATAATAAAAATGAACAGAACAATTATCTACAAAAACAATATCCACACAGATTTATTAAATATTTGCTGGACATTCTATCTTTCTTTGTGGATCATCAATACCTTTAGAATTCACCATTCAAATTTTAAGTTTCAGGTGTTTTTTGTTGGTCCTTGTGGAAGCTTAACTTACTGATGGGGAAATAACAATGATAATGTTTTCCTCAGTGCTATAATGTTGTATAACTGATGGTGGACAGAGTCTCTTTGACATCTTTATGGATTAAAGGACAGTTTTGAGACCTTTAGTTTGATATTTCATCGATTACCATTCAGTAATTGCGCACACAGTATGGGTCATATATAGTTATGGAGATGGTGAAGAGACTTCCAAGGTGTTATTAAATTATCCTATGTTGATAGGAAATACACTTGTGAATAGTGTGTTTAGAACATTTCGAACAGGGCTGTCAAACATGCAGCCCGGGAGCCAAATGCTGACTGGATCCTTTGTCGACAAAGGATCCAGTCCGGTCCATGGGATGAATTTGTGAAATGCAAAAATTATACCTAAGATATTTATAAAACTTAAAGTCCAGGTTCCACAGACAGCCTGGAAATATTTGGTCATAAAAACCTATTAAAACAATTTCAAATTTTTATGTGTGGAAGTGTGCATATTTTCATATAATTTGCCCTTATTTACACTAAAACAAGGTAGAATTTTGCAAAAAACATAAATAACCTGAACAAATACAAACAACCAGAAATATATGAGGTGAAGTAAGTGCAATTTCTTATCAATATTCTACCTGTTACTAAATGTTTTGTGTATTTATAGATCCACGGTGATCTGTGAGTTGTACATGTACAAGTACATGTATAAATGATAAACTGAGGTATAATATTGACAAAAGTGCAATTACTTTTCTTAAGAATTGAGATCTTTAATGTTATTCATTGTTTTAAAGGACAGTTTATAGATAAACATTTTCATCATATGAGGGCAGTTTGGAGTTGACATTATTGATATGGAATTCTGTTATTACAGGACTTCACAGCAAATGTGGCTGAATTTGGCCCCTGAACTAAAATGAGTGACACTCTTGGCTTAGAATAAATAATGTAGTCTGTGTTGCTTCACCAGCAGGCAGTGTTGTGGTGGTCAGTTTAGAAGATGTAGAGCATTTTAGTTTTGTCTTTGTGCTAATTAGTGTAACATAATGATCTAATATTGGTTGATAAGTTATGCTAACCAGGTGGGACAATACTGAAGAAGTAAAATATTAAAATAACAAAAAAATATATAACAGTATCATAACCATTTTCTACCAAATTTTCCTCACTAACTTTGTTCCTCAATAAGGCGTTTGAGATGCATTTTTGTGATTTTAAATCCAGATCAATCAGTGCATTCAGTGCAATCAGTGCAATCAGCTCTGAACAGCTCAAGAAACTAAACTAGAGAAGTAGAGGATGAAGCGGAAAGTGGACACTTCCCTTGCAGACACAAGTGCAATCTGTCTATTTCCACAAAACCGAGAGAAAGTCCACCACATATAGGTGGAGAAAAGCACAGTTTGACTGTTAAGCATATAGTAGATCTGGTAAATTGTTCACCCTGGACAATAAGAATGACTAGTGACCACTGACTGTTTTGCTGGGAGTGATTTTATAAATTTAATCTGAAATGGTAGGATTGTTCAGATTAGTAGTTTATAGTTTCAGTGGTCAGAGCAGGTGTATTAAGAGATCTAAAAGCTGTGGGTAAACTACAACACATTCAAAATAATAATGAAAAAAAAGCCCTGCATTCAGTTTTGTTCGTAAAAATGATTAGGCCGGGAAATGGAAAAGTAAAGCAAATAATTATTTAGTAAATTTGAATTCTAACCCTAATCTGAAACATAAACTGACAAGAGCACCAGTAAAGTACTTGATCAATAAGTAGTATCAATAAGAGTTGTAAAATCTTAAGGTTACCCATCCCTATTATGTCACGCCTTTTCGGACCATTCGAATGGATAACACACACACGTGCACACATAAACACATAGTGACAAATTGTGGACATGTCTCTCTTTCTTGAATGATCAGAAACTATGTAGACACACACATAACAAAATCATGCACACATATAAAGCTAAAGCGCCCCTTCACTCTCCTCTCCTGCCAATGCACTGCTGGTTAGATATTGTTAGCTTTCCATTTGCAATTTACATTTTCTCTGCTTGACATAATTGAGGAATGGATGCTCTTATGAAAATTAAACTCACGGTCCTCCTGGGTTACTGTAACCCTGTTAAAATGTAATGAGATTCTTTATGCGTCGTCTTGTGATTTTTTTATTAAATAGAATATCAGTATGACTAATTCCCTGAGCCCAAATGTGGACTGGAACACCACATTATTGATAGGTCAGTGTATAAGTGGTCTCTGTTGGCCTGCCTCTAATGGCCTAATAATGCATTATACCAGTATCAGTGGGCCTGCGGCTTGCAGTGCTTATTGTCGATATTGAAAACACCTGAGCAGACCATTCATCAAGGTTAAATCAGCAGGGCCCATCCGTTCATTAGGCTGTCAGTAAACATCTTTATTTAGTTTGAGCTGCCCATACTGACAGAATAGAGGCACGAGGAGCACTGACGAGCAGCTGTGGCCCCTCGTTGTCCAGGAAAAGAGAAGGGCACAAAGCCACCATGCAGAGCTAAACTCTCAGACCCAACGGGTCGATTGGTGGTTGGGTGGTTGCCTGAGATTCCCCCTGCCAATTGGACATATGATGAAGTGGAGCGGATTAGAATGGTTATTCCCAGAACTGAAGTAATTTTACGATAATGGTACATTGGCTATGCATATTTATCTTATCTGATGATTGTTTTGGGTGTAAGCAAAGGGAGAGGCTCAGAAACCGCCAGGCAAGCTCAGAAAATTTTGAAGCTTTTTCTTGTCCTGACAGATAGTTCAAGGCCCTAACAAAGAAAAATTGGCTGCTTTTTGGAGCCAGTGGAGAAATGATTAACCTCAATGACTCCTTTCTTAAGTTAAAGAGCAACTTGACAAATCATCACCGCACTGACTCTAGGCACCACTATTTATATGGATATGACATTTCCTTACCAGATTCATTGTGTATGTCTGTGTAATGACAATAAAGGAAGTCTAAGTCTAAGTCTACATACTGTACATACAGATCAGAGGTGAGAAGTCATTATTGTTCTATAAAAAAAACTTTTCAGGTAGCTGTAGTTCTCCAAAAACATTCTCCTTTCGCTCCCTGCTTAAGTTTAGCATGAATGAATTTGAGAGGAATTATATTATTTATATAATTGTATATCCTTTCAAGACCAGGGCTGACTTTACTTCAAGTGGATGATAGAACAATAACACATCTCATTGCACGACAAAAATACGAAAATTAAATGGTTAAAAGATGCAATGAAATAAAAACAATGTAAAAGAAGTAAAGGAACAATAAGAAAAACTCTAAACATAACAAATGAAACAAAAAAAGTACAGGATGCAAGTGACACAATAATACCACCTAAAAGCTCCAATGAGGGGAAAAAAAGACGCTACATAGACGATGAATTTAGTAAGAATTTAGTTAGACAGAAACAGACCTAAGAAGAAATATTTTTTCAAAAACTACATTAAAAAAGATTCTAGACAGACTCAACATAAAAAGTACTGTATATGAAGAAAACTTCAAGGTAAAAACAACAGGAAAAAATATGTCAAAACAGAATGGTAATTAGAAAAACCAAAACATTAAATTGTATATGGAAAACACTAATCTTGAATAATCAAATGCATTAAAAGAAGAAGAAGAATTGGATACAACACATCAAATATCACCATCTTCCTAAAATTACTGCCCACGTGCTTTCTTTCTTTT
>JAPTHA010000014.1:263097-280711 GCA_029814585.1 Gymnapogon annona
ACACACACACACACACACACACACACACACACACACACGCACACACACACACACACACACACACACACACACACACATATATAAAATATATTTACTGCATATACATCTATAAAAACTTTTCATTTCTCCCCACCTCACAAGTAAAATTTAAACCATAATTATTTTCCCCACTGAGCCTGTACATGTGGCTGCATATATGGCAAGTAGAAGACCTGTTTGAAGCCTTAAACTACAACTATATTTCTTTCCACACACACCTCCTGTGTATGTGTGTATATATGTATGTATACACACACACACACATATATATGCAAAATGATTGATGAATGTTCAAGTGTCAGTCGGACAAGATCTACACACGCAACATAAAGCCAAGTACTGAAAACAGTCCCCGATAATACAGCCCTGTTCAGTGTCTAAATGTGTTAAATACCTGCTCCAGGGCCTCATTACTGTATTCACTTTAATTTTAATTACATCGTCATCAAAACTTGACTTTCACTGAAATAATCATTAAGGGTTTAAATTGGAGCTGGTAACAGACAAAAGTGTTTTCATAAGAATATTCATATTAATCAGTGTTAAATAATTACCATAATAAATGCCAAATCATTCTCTCAATTTTTAGAGCAGGTTTCTGGTCCTGAGTGAAAGTAAAAGAAAACTGGATGTTTACTCTATTTGTGGCTTCATAGTTGTATTTGTGGTCAGAACATGACAAAATCTTCATCATATTGCAGGAATATGTATATACAGAATGCTGCTCTTCCCTAAACACCAGAATTAGTCCCATTACAGACTAAAAAATAAGGTAGTTAAAATAATACCCTCTTTTTTTGTTTTGCAAAAATTTTTTTAACTTATGAGTCCCAAAAAATAAAACTGATATGAAGCTTAAGGTGCAGAAAGAAGACTATAACAGACCAGTCAAGGTTCCTCGCAGGTGTGTTTATAGATGTAATTTATAGCTGTGTGGCTCTGTTTGATGTCAAATACTCAAAGGATATAGATTTGTAACAGGTGTTATATGAAATAGTAATATAATATGAATATAGTAGAATAGGACTGTTAGAGGAACTGCTGCTGTTGTGATTATTGCACTGAGGTAAAGACCAGGATCCAGATATGGATCTGCCACAAATGCATATCTACAACATTTACAGAGAGAAAATGGAAAGATCTGGTCTATTATACTGTATATGCTTATGTACCATGTTATCTGTATCTGTAACATACGCTGGAATATCAGATTCATATATGACAGATGTGACACAACCAGACAAATCACACCATGGATATTCAGGCAATAACACACAGATATGCAAGGATATCTGACATTATGTTTCACCAGTAAATAATAATAAAATAATAATAATAAAGATTCACATGTAAAGTGCTCCAACGATTCCAGACATTTATGCACACAACTACTAGTATTTGCACCTTGAAAATGACACACCTACAACAACAACAAAACAGATTGTCGATAAAACAATGAAAAATGCCAAGATATTCTGACTCTGCTTGGATATGTAATCACATATCCATCTTCAACTACTGCAAATTCCTGTGAATATATATTTTGTCTCCGCCATCCTGGACCTTCACACCTCCATCAAACAAAAGCAAGCAAAGGACTCTGTAAGACAAATTTCTATTGATATAAATGAGAGCAATAAAATATGTGGGAATAGGAACAACCAAAGGTGATAGAGCGGTAGTTATGTAAATAAACAGTAGCCGAAACGGAAAAGGGAAATGCGGGAAGACGCATTGAGAGAAAAGAGGACAGTGCTGACAAAGAACAAGGAGGACTTGACTGCCAATTAGTGAGAGGAGATGGAGAAGGGTAGACATCCCGGCAGACATACTGCCACAGAGAAGCACAAAGGCTGCAAGCATGAGATAAGATGAGGGATCAAAAAAAAAAAAGAAAAAAAAAGGAGGATACCAATGTGTACTGACGAGAAAATGAAGGAGTTACAGAGAGAGAGTAGACAAAGGCTGGTGGCCCGGCCCGTCTCATACCGACCCGCTGATAAATGACCCTGGGCTGTGGTACGCCATGCTCTAAATATGTGTATAGTCTGTGTATGTGTATACATATATATACACAGTACATACAGAAGAAGAAATAAGACAAACGATGAATAGAATATTAATTTATAGTATTAACAGTAACTCAGTGTGTAACAGTATGAAGGATATTCACAGTATGTACTATATATGTGTGTAACAATATGTATATCTAAATATTGAATAAGTATCAAATTGTTATAGCAGAACAGAAGATTATTGCATGACTTATTGCACATAACTTAACAATGTGTGGATTTTGGTGGTTGGATCATAATTTAAAAAAAAAACGACCGACTTTTAAGTTCTGACCCTAAACGAATAGTAAAAATAATGACTCTTAATAACATAAAGTGCAAAGTGTGCGTAATACACCTGGGTTAACTGAAATCCATTTTACATAACACACCCGACGTCACTTATTTGATTCTGTGTTTGCTTTCCATTCATTAAGAGTGGGCTTTATGAAACTGCATTGTAATGAGGTGAAACTTCAATATTTTCTATCTCTCTTTGTGTTCGATAGAAGATCAGGCTCCAAGCCTACAGTGGCTTCACAGAACCCGGCGCCAAAGTCTAGTCATTAATCATCCTCACAAAACAGCATCCAGCAGCTCATAGCTGTCCCCAGCCACCCAGCTCGCTTTTACTCTGCATTTCACACACAAATCTACAGTACGTGTGGTTCAAACACATAATCAGCTGCCAAAGCACATTCATGTTTCCTCTGTTGCGCTCGCTCTTGATCTCTGAACACCTCCGTGCCAAGATTTGACTCATGGATTTTGGAAGACTGATATACACTAGTCATCAATATTTGTAGAGTGAAGTTGCCAGCAGTCATTGTTTTGTGCCAGCACCCGATATGCTAAGAGTAAAAAAAAAACAAAAAAAAAAAAACAGAACAGCAAAAAGTAAATCTGAGGTCTCGCATTTTTTATTCCAGGCAAATACTGAAGTGCTGCATCTGTCTCAGTGTCTTTATGAGTCAGGTATAATTTCACTGCTATTGTTGATTTGTTTTTGTCGTGAGCTGTTGCTGTTTTTCTGTTTTATAATAGAAGTCGGCCCAGACGTATGTCTCACCTGTGTCTTTTTAACCCGTAAAGACCAAGTGCTATGTTTGTGTCAGTTCCCAAGTGGATATTTCTCTCTATTCAGCCTTTCTTAAATGATTTATCACTATTTATCATGATGTAATCCTCTGTATTTTGCATTCTTTCACTGTAAATCATACATTTTCTCATATTTAGTTTCCTATATTAATGAAAATAGAGATATGAATAGGTTTAGTGATAGAACAACTATTAAATATTTTATATTACTAAGTGCTGTTGGTCACCACTGGTTGTTTGGGTCTTTATGGGTGAATAAAAGACCTATTTCCTATTTGCATACTGCTGCCATAATGATTTTGATGACAAATAGTGAGGTAGCGCATGAGAGAAGCTGCAGTTTGGCAAGTTTGTCAGCTCACTGTGTCCCACAATGCCTTTCTGTCACCGTCTTCTTCTTCTTTTGTTGAATGGCGGGTTGTAATTACTGTAATAACGGCATTACTAGCGCCTGCTGTGCTGCACACCGGCTTTCAGCAGAGGAAAAACGGCCTCGTGCAGTTGGACAGATGAGTGACTACATGTATAAGGTAGAGAACGGTTGTGGTGGTAATTTCCTGTAATTTCAGAATTCACACCTATCAATTTTTTAAAATGGCATACACGTGGAGTTTGAGACATAAAATTGAGCAATTTAGCAAGTTAATGCTGGGCTAGAGACTGACCAGACCACTAAAGCTATCTGTCATGTGGGGGTGGGACGAAGGAGCTCCAATGTACGGAATTGAAGGGGAACATAGAACATTTATTAACAAAAAAACACACATGAAAAGACGGAAACCAAGAACACTAGAGACAAAATCTGATACAATAGAACCCGAGACAAAACCTGACACACGAACCACCGAGACCAAAACCAGAACACATCATGAGGGATATGGCAGAATATCCATTTAAATCTAATCTGAAACAGAACTGAACGAAATAAAACAGGAACAGAAACAGAACAGAAACTTAATCTCCCACTAATGGCCCATGCAGAGCAGCCGCGCAGCGTGGAACAGGTGGACATAATAAACTAATTGGGTCGTCCCTTGAGTGAGAGGGATTTGGCCAAGCCACAGCAGGAGAGAACTGTGACAATATCAAACCATTTCAGCAAAATGTTTACATCACACCAGGCAGCCGGAGAAGGTGAAAGTGCAACTCAAGACACTTTACTAATTCCTCTGCGTCTCCTGCTGTTGTAGCCCTGGTTTTCCTTTACATCCCTTCATCAACTTCTGTTCGAGGGGGCAGGACATTCTGAAAAAGAATAAGTTCTCAGTTTCCATCCTTAATTCTCACTGTTCTCATTGGAGGCAAATCCCAAAACGGAGTCATTACTAACATAATGATATCATAACAAGGCGTATCAATACTACACCAAAACTCTTTAATTGTATATTCAATGCAGTATTAGTACCTGATTAGCTCCCATCTTTCTTGAACATTATGTTGTGATGCCATGAGTTTCGACGGAAAAAAACACACACACACACACACACACACATACAGTATAGGAAATAAATCTTGGCCTTTTAAATGATGTGATTAATTTCCAAGCAGGATTAGCTTGTTCAGCAGTTGCTTTCTTTGAGGCCCCTGTTGTGTGTTAAATATGAATACAAGTCACTGACTCAGAGATTATGCAGACAGTCCAACAGCCACAAATAATGACTGATCATCACATTATTACTTTTATTGCGGCACACAAGGTCAGCCTCGCTCCCAGTCCCTATTAATGTCGGACGTTTATGAGGCGACCTCATAGAAGAGAGAATTAGCTTTTTACATGCTTCAGTGAAGCCAAGAGGGACATTTACACTACTGTGTATTATGACTGTATCTGTCATCTGGCCAACGAGGAATCAGCAGATGATGGCAATTAAACGGCGGTGTTATTATACCGAATCTGAAATGCTAAATAGTGTCTGTAAGATCTGGGATGTTATGTTACAGCCAGATGGGAGTGAAGGCAATGCTTGGCTTTATTAGGATAAAAAAAAAAAAAAGACAATAATGGAGGGAACAATAAAATGACTATAGAGTCAGGTTTGGTGGTGAGGAGAAAACAACAATGAAATAGAAAAATCAAACATTATTTATTTATTTTTATGCAGTGGTTCCGCTCTGAAACACCCCTGCTCACACCATTAAAACTTAATCTTCACAGAATATATACTTAACTCGACCTAACGTTTATAGTTGGATTACCGCAAGTCATTGTTGACATGTCTTTTTTCTTTTTTTTTTTCCACTTCTACTGAATTACCTTTCTTAAATAAATGTGAAGTGTTTTTCTGGCAAACACCTGTCACGTAGCTGTAGAGAGCATGGAGAACACAGTAACAACAGAAATAGAGCATTTATTCATCATTAACGAGCACCTATGGGATATGTTTTAATGCTTATAGGTGTCTCCTCCTATTCTAGTTTTAGTATAATCAAGTTTATCATATTATCTTTGCTCTTGTCACCTGTTGGGGTAATTATGCTCATGTCCCGTTCTTGCGAGTGATGAAAGTCCTAAATCACAGCCGACAGAGTGAAGAAATGCCAAAATTCACCTGTCTGAACACGGATTAGCCTGTGTAGTCAAGGGTGCAGCAAACGATAATGAAATTCCATCCGTGAAAAATGTGATGTGTGTTCGGAGCCGACAGGTATCTGTTAATTACACACCTAATTGAACCCTTGTTTGTTTCTTGGTCTGTCATCAGCATGTATTCCACCATCAACCCAAAACCCTCAACCATTAACTTTGTCCTAATCAACCTTTTTATGCCATTCAGGGGAAATTCACAGGGGGTTGATGAGCGACAGGAAGTGAATGGAAAGGTTAACCATTTGAAGTGTGGTTAAATGGTGGTAAAGTAAATGATGTCAGGATGAATCAGCTGCCGTCACAACATCTGAAGCACTTCTTCTGCTCCCACCTGTGTGTATGACCAGTGTTGGGAGGAAAACTAATGTGGTAACTGAGCTGTTGTGTCCACACATACTTCAGGGCGCAAAATGGTTTCTATTGTACACACGACATTTATGACCAGAGTATGTATGTAACAGAGGAGTGTGACATGTGGAAATTCTTCCTGTTAAGGTGAAAAGTCAAATCAAATCAGTTTCAAAGTCTGTTTCAAAGTGTTTCAAAGTCTCTCAGTAGGATTATTTGAAAAGATGAGTTCACTCTGGTGTAGGTCAAACACAGCAATGAGTTATCTCTATGAGTGTAAAAAAAAAAACCCATTGAATATGCTCCATATATATCAGAATAATGGAAATCCTTTATCCAATTATGGTAAAACCTGGTTTGTGTGGTGTCAGGTCATGTCTGGTCTCAAAACAAAGAATTATTCATATTAACGAGGATAGTGACCCCCACCTCAATTCCCAAAACTGTAGTTCTCAAAACACTGGGCTGTCACTTAGTCATAACGTCAGAATGGAATGGCAATGTTTATCTCTGAGGAGGTCATAATAAGAAGATGCTCTTTAATACCCTCTAAAACAGTGTGTAGTTGACTACCAGACCCAAAAGGACATAATAGACGGCATTAAAATATTGAGGCAGTGATATTGTAAGGTGAGGAATTACTGTTAAATAACAGTTACATGTAATCTGTGATGGTTTGGAAGTAACTGGCGCAACAGTGATTATTAGATTAGATTAGATATACCTTTATTTGTCCCACACGGGGAAATGTCAGTTTACAGCAGCATAATAAATTATACAGAGTACACACACGAGTTTCTCAGAACATGGAACTGGTCTTAGATAATATAAAAAATATATAAATATTATTATGGCTCTGAAACTACAGTTCTGAAATTACAGTTCTGAATAGAAGCTGAGAAATGCTGCCGTGATTTGCTCAAAAAATTCAGAAGAGAATGATCCGCATAAGCTTTGGAAAGCCATTACTCCAGAAAAACTCTCCTCTAAAATTTGACACTTTAAAACTGAAAGGAGACACTTAGCCGCTGCTCTCTGTGCCCCTGCAGCGAAAACTAGTCCAGTTCCAGCAGACGAGTGAATCCATTTAGCGCTAAGTGTATCTGTTTTAGTCACCTCCGAGATCTGCAGCAACCCATACTGTAGCTCGCCGCCTGCGCCGTAAACTAATCTCCTCCCAGCTGTGTATAGCCTCGGTCTCTTGATCTAATTTGGTTGGCCAGTCTCATGATGACTGATTCCATTTGCTACACTGCAGCGGAATGACTCTGGCATTGTTAGAAAATCCCCCAGCGGGGCACCACAGGTGAGGGGCTGCTGTTAGGAATTAAAAGATTGTCAGTGGCAGTGGCAGGAATCAATTTATTATATAGAGAGACTGGATAAACAGCTGTGGAGGTGACCCACTCACATTCCAGGGTCCCGAGACCACCGAAATATCAGATCTCAAGACGTCCACCACCACTGTTTTCCTCAGTATGTTTGATATTATTATTATTATAACATTTGGGTTCAACTGGAATGGTACGTTGAGACCGTAATACAGCTGGATGGCGAGCGACTTGAAATGAAGTCCAATCTCCGAGACACAATTTGCAATTAAGTTATTTCAGCACAAAGCTTCACTGTTTGGCATCCTTTAAGATGACTGCTGTCGAATACAAACGCAGCATCAACAGAGATGTCGTTTATGCACAAAGGCAGGAGTGTGCCAGCGTGTGCAAAGATGCATAAAAAAATGCACGAAAGAACAGGTCGTTGAAGATGCACGAGACCTATCACAGGAAAATTACTTTACAAGGAGCAACAGGTTATATATGAAGTACTGTGTATTGAAATGAGGGCCTAATATGTACTGCACGCACGGAAAGGAAAAAACATTTTCATAGCTGTTTTTCCGTGCGCAGGTAAGTTTCAGAAACATCTAATTACAAATAGCAAAGTACAAAATATAGAATGGAAAATGGGGATGTGATAATGAATAGGAAATAGCTGATGTTCCACTTCCAGGAAGATAATTGAGGTGCCAGAACGAAAACGAGAAACGCAGACTGATTAAAATATTGGCATGCATTTTCTTTTTTCGCTTTGCTGAAGTGGTTTATTGCAACATGACTTGTAAATGGCTGTGGATGGATGTTGTGTAGTGCCTTTTTTTGTGGGGGGGGGGTCTTGATAGTACTCAAAACATTTCACATTTTCATACATATTAATGCAGACACTTTTAGGAAACATCCACATGCTGACGAAGTCTAGGAATTCAACTGATTCACGGACGCTCATCATCACTTCTGGTATTAGTGTTGTGTTTATACAGGATTATGTTCACACCATAAGTGAGGAAAGACAAACTCGGCTCATAGATATACATACTGGGTTTTTTATATATATATATATATGTATAAATGCTGTTAATTTTGTGTCTATTCATGTTTTCTTTCTATTTTAGCTCTTTTGTTATTTTGCCTCACTGACATTTGATATACATTTTTTCCGTAATTTTTTTTTTAATTTTTATATTATTTCTAAATAAAAGGTTTTATTTATTTATTTATGCAATTAACAGACGCTTTTATCCAAAGCGCCTCACAGGAAAAAAACACACTAGTGACAGTGGCAAGGAAAAACTGCATTTCCTAGGCAGAAACCTTGAGCAGACCCCGACCCCTGGAGGATGGTCGTCTGCCCAGGCCAGTTGGGGTCAGAGGACAGGGAGAGGGAAGAGAGAGAAGCAGAGAGGGAAAGAACCAGCGGGAGGTGTGAGCAGGGGAGACTGGGGCACAGACATGAGTAAGGGAGAAAAAAAAACAGGAGAAAAGCAATAAATTAAAACAAAAACAAAAAGGATAGCTGTATAATTAAAAGCAAAGAACAAAAGCACCATGATTAAAATGAGATACAAGAACAAATAAAACGGGCTTTAAAAGCTGCTGTGCAAGTAAAAAAAATCTGAACGTGAGTAAAAAATTAAAATAAAATCCCTAAAATAATGATAGGATGGCTAAACAGTACTATGACAGGAGGTGCTCTTTTTATTAATAATGTTACGATAACTGGAGTTTTCCACCTTATTTAACTGTTCTACTGTGTGTTTTGCATAATAAAACAATACTATAATAAAAATTCTCATTTAAATGGACGTATCCTAAATGAATCCAAACCTCTTTGTCTTGTATTGTTGGACCTGCTACATGTGAAGCAGACGCTCCACACATTCTGCTACGTCGTAGTTGTTCTGTGGGACGTCACGGCCTCGCGATGACAATAAGGACAGATCTGCGAAAGTGCTTAAAACGATCCGTGTTGACAGATGGTATCATTGACCACACTTTGGGGGCTGGTGTTTACTCATTTTTGTTTTCACCCTTTCTTATCGCCATCTTTTCCTCAAGCCCGGGCCAAGTTGTTATTGTGCTGAAACTCAACCAAACACCATCGCCTTCTAAACACAGCAGTTATGTGGTCTTTTTTTTTTCCCTGCCAGTGTTTGGAGTCTGAAAAACTTGGCATGTATGTTGTTTTCAGTGAGTGTAAGAACCACTCTACAAGCCAAGTAGAGTGAAAGTACTGGACCTTTACCCAGTCTAGGTCACTAATTAATAACATTAAGCCTAAAACCGCTGATTTCAATGAAGCACCGGGCCAAAATGTGTATGTTTTGAATAGTTATTACTACCTTAATTTAAGTGCTCATAATTATTCAAATGGTTACATTAAATAGTAAAGGTGAGCACAAGTTCTAACTAATTATCCTGCAATCATATATAGACAGAAATTAATTAAACCGCTTTAACAGATACAACACTTGCAGTTGAATCAGATCAGCTGATTAAATTGACCAGTTTGTGACACTAAAACTATAGAGAAAACCCCAAAAGTTAATGCAGTTGGTACCAGGTATCTGAGCCGGTGATGCCAACAAAGCCCAATCCCATATCACAATGGTGCCGCCGTCCCGCCTGCCACAAAGCGGAGCCCTAAACAGATGTTATCTCTCCAGTCATCTATCAACCTGTCCAAACAAAAAGCCGCCAGGGTATTGGGAGCAAGTGGAGTGGAATGCGCATGTCAGTACTGTAACTGATGATCATACTGCTTAAACGAGTTAACATTTTAGCTCTAATGGCAGGGAAAGATGAACTCGCATGTGCACCCAGCTTTGTAACTCGACTGATGCAGACATCCACGACAGCCATGACAAATGGTAACACCCCTATACACAGCAACAGCGGCGGCGGCAACTCTGGCAACAATAATCCCAATGCCAAAGAGGCTTCAGTCATATCCTGACAAAGAGAGAGTGCACTACGACGGAGGGACGGAATGAGAGAGGGCAAAGGAAGATGCCAAAAGAGAAAGCCATCTTTTCTCTGCGATGTGACTGTGATGAAAGGCGCGGTTAGATTAATTTCCTAGAGGCGTGCCACCTTCTTGCCTTTCTTGACCCCGCGCGAAGGGAAGATTGAATAGATAATTCTGCCGGAGCTCGGCACATTCCGCCCTCGACGGTGTCTGAATGAGCTACAGCATTATCTCATTCACACCCTTTCGCCTCTTCTCCAGGGTGCGCTTCAATGACTCCCTGACTGAACGCCACGACATGTCAGTCATAAGCACCACAGAGGACGATAGTGAAACAGTCATCAAACATTATCGGGGGAGTAAAGACAGTGGACAGCTCCGGGCCACACTGAAATGGCCTGTGCAGACGCCGGACGAATACTAAGCAGTCTTGACGTGAGATACTTCAACGCGTGACGGAGTGAAGTCAGGCCCGGGATTTCTGAGGCCAACGCATGCAGCGCCCTCACGACCACGCTACCCTTCTAAGATTGACAGGCAGGTTCAAAGTGTCCGGACCACGCTGGGTTAAAGCATGATGATACTATTCTGGTTTCGTGTCGGAGTTGGATCAGTGACAGATGACAGAGGCACTTGTTTTTGCATCCAGTTTTTCGTATATTGTGCCGAAAAGGTCATGCGTTCTTTGTTTTGATGTAATATCTATGAATTTAATTTAATGAACGCATGCATGATCACTATATTAAACATAAGAAAACGCACCATTCAAAAGACTCACTGAACAATGCACGGGGAAAAATAAGAAATAATAGTAATAAGTCATGTAGGAAAAGTTAAATGGACTGGATGATTCATTTGGATGTTGCTACAGGAAGTAGATGTGGGTCTTTAGGGGTTAAATCTATTGATAGTGATTTTTGGCATTAAACCAGGTTGTATTTTCACGTGTGGATGTTTGGCTTTTTAGGGGTTAAGACAGAAACCAAATTACTCTCCCAAGAGCAAGTTTTTATCAGAAGATGTAATTTATGCCATTTACTTGGTTAATGTTAGAGTGGATGCGTGCCGCTATAAGAACTCTTCTTTAATTGATTCCAAATCAAATCTCTTATCAGCATGCAGTCATCTTGGCAGCCTCTCAGGAACACAAATGTTCATAAAGTAAGAGCTCCCTCATTGGCATTGCACAAGAAAACTCTCTTCACTTTTCACATCCCAGGAAAAGGACACACTTGCCATATTAATGTCACAGAATCCGCAGACGTGCACACGGGCACATTGTACAAGACGCTGCAGCGGGGCTGATTATTTCTGGCAACCTTTTGAGTTTTCTCTTTCTAATTATGCTCCGGTGATGTCAGCATGCAGAGGTGTTGAAGACTCTCCACTTCCGTCTTCGTTCTGGTGCAGAAGTGGCAGAGTGCATCGCAAAATGAGATTATGCATAAATTAGAACTGTGCGGGCTCACCGTGGGATAAGCATCACGAGTGGAACCGGCAATAACTGCAATTACAGGATCGACGTCTCTGGCCTCATACTATCCAAACACCGCTCCAAATCCCACAGACATGACATGCATTAAAATGTGCAGCGCATTCCGGGAGAGGTTTTGATGTCGTATTCTAATTTGTTTGCACTAACCAACTTCAGTGAACTTGAGTGAAAGTCATCAACTTTGGTAAATATCTTGGTTTCATTCCCGGAACTTTAAGTGCTTTCTATGTTGACGGGTTGAATATCGCCATAGTGAACATGGAAACATCCTACTGCATCACTGATTCACTGGTAAAACCCATCTTTGACCAATCAGGGCTCAGGTGGTAGGGAGGGTCATCTACGAACTCAAGGGTTGGTGGTTCGACTCCTGCTCTCTCCTGGTCATGGATCATTGTGTCCTTGGGCGACACACACCTTGCCTCCAGTGTGAGGTGTGTGAATGCATTTAAACGTTTGGTGGAGGTCAGAGGGTCCGTTTGGCGTGGATTGTACAGGATTATGGATTATACAAAACATTTACCACCAACACAGTGACAATGTGAGGGTGAATGGATAAGGGATCATTTGATACGGTACGCGCTTTGAGCTCTCTGGAAGAAAAGCACAATATAAATCTAATCCATTATTATCATTAATGACCGTGGATGGAGATGCAATTCACTATTACACATATGTATATACATATTCAACAAAAATAAGCAAAAAAATGACTTAAAACGACCTAGGCAACTTCAGTTTGATTAATTTTATTGATTGAATTCATTTTAAAAAAGTTCAATAACATGATGAAAATAAGCCTTGAAACTAAACAAGATGAGAATAATAATATAGCTGATATAGGGAACAAAATCTAGATTTGTTGCTGAATCAATGTTGTAAAAGACGATGGTGTTTCCATGGTATCTACGGAGCTTCTGCAGGTCCAATTGGGCCATATCTGATGACTATGAAAGATAAGGGGGTCTCAGAACCTGGTGTAGCAGATGTGATCCAGATGGTTTTAAAGGGTTAATGGTGCCTGTGGTGTCTCAGCCTCTGTGTTAGTATTCTGCTCGGGTTAACACAGTGGATTCTGACATTTTTCCAGCGTTGGGTAAACTTCTCCACCATTTGCGTGAGCCAGTATTGACGGCCTGCTGCTGTGGAGAACATGGGACTGCTGTGATTTGTATTCACTCACGGTGGCGGTAGAACAACTGTAAAGAAATGTATATGTTTCCGAGTAGTTGTTTTTTTTTTGCCCGAGAGCGTCTGTATAAGCAGAAGCCCGATTTATCCCCACTTCAACTCCAACTGAACAGCATTTCTTTGGGGTAAATAAACCTGGAAAATAGTTTGTGGATAGAGGGGGGGAAAAGCCTTGTTTTTACTGCAGGAGGCAGTTTTACATTGTCATTTTGTGTCATTTTGCAAAAGATACCTTATTTCAATGCAAATTACGTGGACAAAAATATGTGGACGTGTTGAATGTAGGTGTTCCTTTTCTAACGGTGGTCAGGGATACAGAACAATAATGAACAATGTCAGAATAGTGTGATTTTTCTCCCTCAATGAGATGTGTATATGGTTATTTGTGGTAGAAATTATTATTATTTACAGTCAGCGCCAGGAAACCCATGAAGTAAAGACCATCTCTGAGGCATTTTAGAAACAAAGATAACAATTTAAACCCAACTATCAATGCTATCAATGATATTGATCCTGGTTTAAAGCTATGTTATGGCATTAGTCAGTATTTCTTTGTATTTCTGTGTCTGTATGCAATCTGCTATTTGTGTTGCAAAAATGTAGAATTTTGAAAAATTTGTAAAGTGTTGATTTTTTCTAAACCCTGGTTTGTTTGTGTCTGTGTGTTCAGGGAAAACTGAGACACTGGAAAACCATGGCATCGCTTTCTAGCTTTGGCAGATGGAGTGTTGGGAACAAATCCACTTCACGAGAGAGAAAAGAATACACTCACACAACCCAACCAACAATGATGGTAAGATTGTACCTGAAGCTGTTGTTGTTATTGTTGCGTCACTTTGGACCAGTTTGGAATGGAGATATTTTATGATATGGTCACGTGGACAATCCTCCTGGAAAGTCCCATGGTCTGCAAATTTTTTTTTCCCGATTGGAAGCAGGCCGCATTTCCATGGTAACTACGGAGCCTCTGAATGTCCAAATAGGTCATATCTGATGACCATGAAAAGACGAATAACTGTATTTTACACCAATTTTTGACATGAATTGATATGATTAATGGAGCAGAAGTCATTAATAATCTTAATCATCCGCCTGTTGAACTGTTGGAGAGTTAAACTGATGTGATTTAGAGCGTTTAGACTAGGAGATGCCCACTTATTACTTAAAACTAACACCATACATATGGGACTGAAACTTATTCTGTCTGAGCCTCTTTTTTTTCTTTTTTTTAAACCAAAGATAAGGTTCAGGTTTGTTCAATAATAAATGGATAAGTTCTCCCAAACTCATCTCATCCCAAACCTGCATGTCTTCTTTTGAACCCACTTAATAAGTTTTATTCCATTTTATCTTCAGTAGTAAGACATTAACAGTCACGGGCCATAATTATCTCTTTGGTTGATTGAGTACAGTATACATTTAGGGCGACTACAGTGGCCTAGTACTCGTCTGGAGTCCAGGCTTTCAGATCCAGTGATATGTGTCTGTTATGTGGAGTGCACGGGCTGTAATTACAGTAATTATAAGAGGAAGAGAAGGAGAGGGTTGGAACTGTGGCCCTGGATGTTTCAACATCATGTCTCAACGCCTGTAATTAGAATTAGACTGTTATTAACTGAGCTGCATTCTATAGAGCTCAAAAAAAGAACAAACTTTCGAGGGCCATAATCATTTATATAAAAATATATGTGTGGAACTCATCACAGTTCAGGGGCCACATTCAACCCATTTTGATCATAAACAGGCAGGGTCGGGAAAATATCAGCATAAAAGCCTATGAATAATGATAAATTGAAACCTTTCTGTTTGTTTCAGTGTCAAAAAAAACAAACAATACGAGAAAATGTTCACATTTCCAAACTCAAACCCAAAATGAGATGAATCTGAACAAAGACGGACACATCTGATCCATTTGAACATGTGCGTTACAGCGTTCGACATCACAGTGGATCTACAAAAAACACAAAACATTTAGGAACAGGCAGTTTTGCCTAGTTTGTTCAATAACAGTGCTTGTCTTTATATTCAGTTGATGTCTTGGCTGAAAAAGACACATTTTCTTCACTTGTTTCCAAATGCCTCAGGTTATCATTTATGACCTGCAGTCCAGGGGATCTATGAAGGCACAGAGCAACTGGTAATAGGCTTCTGAAACTCAAAAATATAGTGGTCTTTATTGTTGTTGTTGTTATTATTATTATTATTATTATTATTATTATTATTATCATTGTGTGTATGTATGTATACATATATATATATACATACAATATTCTTCTGTGTAATGTTTGCACTAGGACAGTTTATGGTTGTATTTTATTAATAGTATTGAACTCTGCTTCTGGAGACGGAGCAAAGAAGTGAAAACAACACAACGCCTGAACACTTTCTTACATCTAATCACCTCGATGAATTCACTGGGCTGATAAATGTAACCTAAACTGGATTATTCACACACGCGCCGGCATCCAGCACGCCCGTTTGGAGCCACGTATTCAAAGATGCTACTGCCTTGCACGCGGGCCCGGAAACCTTTCTTCTCAAGTACGAAGAGAAAAGTGCATCGTGTTTACCCTCTGCTGCTGTAAACGACTCCCATCCATCATCAGCACGAATTCTTTACCTCCAGTCCATCAGCTCTACGACCTCCTCCTTTTTTCAGACGTGAAACGTGCAAGCGCCACGACTAACGACTTTGCTGGCAGTCCCGCGGTTCACTGTTGGTGCTGTTTGTGTTGACATATGGTCTGGGGGCGATGTCTTTAATTTCCCCCTCCCCCCAGTGCAACGATGGGAAATATAAATTCTACAGTATTTATTTATTTATTGCTAAAAGGTTGTGTTGTGTAGGTGCGCGTCCACAGCCTCTCTCATCCTTGCATGTGCTTTCATTTCTCTGTAAGCTAAACATTAGTTCAACATTTGGCCCAGTATGATCCCAAATGGACCAGTTCAAAAAATAGGCATAATCACCTGTGAATAATTATTCACATTTCTCTATTTGGATTAGTTTGGAAGTTTTAAATAGCTTGTCAATAATAAGTACACCCTGAAATATCTTTAAAAATAATAGGTGCAATTTTAACACTTCACTATTGCATCTTTTTATCCACACAACGTGCAGAACAAGCATTATATTATCATCGTATTTCTTCATTTTATTCACATTTTATTATGACAGGGTAGCTGGTTTAAGTAAATATCTCCATAGGGTAATTTTACTTTTCCATATTAAACCAAGAATAGAATTTGGAGTTGTCAGTATTCATATGAGTATGTTTATGATGTTATTATATATTATATATCACATTGAGCTGTACAGTCTTAACAGCTATATCACAGTCTTTACAGTTCTATTTTTATATAAAGTTTTCTCCTGTACTTTAAGTGATCTCTGTTAAAGGCACAGAGCTGATAACCTGTTATTTCATTATTAAACTCCGTTCCATTCTATTCTATTCTATTCTATGTGGCTCCTGACTGCCCTTGACTATTAATATTTTCAGTGTCATTTTTACACTCCTGAAATCTACAAAGGTACTGGATTGGACCATTTTCTGGCCTGATGTTCCACACGCCTTCTCTAAAAGCTCTGAGTACGTCGTCCACATAAAGGCAAATGGAACCAATCTCTTGGCCGCTACGAGACACGCCACCTTTCCCGAATACCTCCTGCTGTTTCTCATATTGATCAGCAGCGTTTGTGCGTGTGAAGGCATGTTACATTTTCCCCGCTGGATTTCTTCAACCTTTGCAAATGTAATCGCGTTTTAGCTCGTTTTAAAATGATCAAAGTCTGATCGTTTGACCCGAATCCCTTCGCTGTAACCTGAGGTTCAGCCTTTAGGTGTGTGTTGGAGTGTAAGTGCGTGCGAGTGTGTATTCTGGCCCACCTCCCACAAATGTAGCTCCTACTCAGAAAAGCCAACAGAGAGTGAGCCTACACAAATGTTTTATTCCACTGATGTTGTAACTAAATCCCCAGGAGTAGCAGCCGTACACATTATTTGATGTTTATCCGCTGGGATGCAGACGTGTGAAGTCAAGTCGACTCTGAGCAAAAGCACAAGAGTTTGTACCTGCCTGATGTCGCTGGTCAGATTAATAGATATCCAAACGTGCAAAGCCTGTGCACTTCATTTAGTGAAAAAGACAGGAGACGAGTGGATGTGGTGTTGAACGTGCACAGAAAAGAAAGAGAAGCAACCTCATTCCCATTTCACCTCCAGCGAAACATCGTCCAACCAGCATTTTTACCAAACAAACGAGCCTTGGTTTATGCTCCGTCCACAATAACACTCGTCTTTTACACAACAGACATTTTCTTCCGTATGTTTTAGCCTCTCATCGCTTTGCATGACAGCGTTTTCCATGGCAGCAGCCGCCCACTGCTATAGGCATAATTCCGTTGTACAGCATGTGCATTGACAATACATTCTATTCTATTCTATTCTATTCTATTCTATTCTATTCTATTCTATTCTATTCTATTCTATTCTATTC
>JAPTHA010000014.1:336767-353228 GCA_029814585.1 Gymnapogon annona
CTGTAGTACAAGGAATTTTACTGATGCATATCTGTCTGCACTTATTTCTACTCTGTGACGCACAAATTTCCCTGTGGTGGGATCAGTCAAGTTCTATCCTATCCTATGAACATCAACATATAACAAACAATATACAGCATGTACTCTGATTCATGAAGTAACACCAGAAAAAAAGGGTTTTAGTTTGGGACCCTCAGTGTCTGACCAACCACGGAGACATTCATGATAATAACAGCGGCCTCGGAACCCGAAGGCAGAAAACTTTTTTCCAACAAACCATTCATTTCTTAACATCTAAGGAAAAGAACAATAGGAGTGTGAATCCTAATCATTATCTCCTCCTGAGAGACGTCAGGTGCTATTCTCTGGGGGGGAGACACTGGGCAGGTAGTTCCAGTCAACCTGTTCCCTGGGTTCACTTTGATGAAAAATTCCCTATAGATGTGAAAAAAGAAAGCAGACTCCTAAGCTGCAGCAGTGTCTTCCTGGAAAAGAACAATCCATTGTACCTCTCCCCTCTTATTGAACTCAAAGGTTAAGGGGAGATGGGATGAGAATTAGTAAATGAGCTGAGATACAAACCTGTCGGGCTGTTGGTTCATTTGCATTTTGCCTCTTGTATTATTATGTTTACTTGCAGTTCCCATTTTCGTTTTCATCTCCATGTTATCAGCATTAGTTTCACGTTAGTCCTTTTTCCATTGGACCCATGTGCCATCTTTGTTTGAGAACTCGTCTTCTTTACTTGTTGTCGCATCCATTTAATTCTTTTTTTTTTGTCTCACGTCACTCGAGTTGTGTAAAAAAGTCTTTTCCGTTGCCGTTTTGCATGATATATCATTTATGCCCATTTTCCATGAGGCATAATTGGAGTGTCAATGGAAAAGTGCCTATCGTGGTGGTTTCTATGTATATTTTGAGATTATCCCATCCTTTGATTCTCCCTTGATTGATTTTAATCACATAAATTTATCATGCATTCACATCTGCATTCATTTGCTTACAGACTTCTCAAATCCGGGCTTAATCCTTCAAAAGCCGATGTGGCTGACTTCAGACTCGGGACTTATTGACCACTATGTGTTGTGATTTATAGTGATGTATAATTCAATGGAAACCCTGAGGGCATGCTGTTACAGCATCAGGCCCGACACACAGACACCGACTCAAATCTTTATTTGCACTTCCTCAAATGCAACTTGTGCCGCTGTGGCTGGGTGCCTATGAGCACGTTTATTGCTGTGATCAATTCTCATATTGGATGCTTGTGGAGCCTTGTTCATCAGCGCATAAATCTACACCCATAAACATCTTAATGAAGACTCTATTGCTGCAGCTCCAACGGCAGCGGCAGGGATGCACTCGTGTATGGCGTGTTACGTTATCTATAGGAAAGAGGCAGGTGGAGGGAAGGGAAGCTTTAATGATAGAGGCGATGATCTGTCAAGCTTTTAGGAGAATTTATTGCCCTCTGGGCCTCGTCAAAGCAAAGTGCACTGATGCATACCAAGTACAAAAGAATCAAAGATGAGACTGGGGCTTACAACTCCACCACCAACTTTTCTTTTTTCTTTTTTTTTTTTCTATTGTTAAATAAATCTTGTTTCATATGGGACGTTCCACCTACGTATCGGCGCATCTGCAGATTCGCTGGACCCATTTCTTATTAAGGAGAGCTAATATGAGAATTGAGGGGCTTTCCGCTTTGAATTCCACCTTTGCGCCGCACTTCTGCTTCATCTCTGCCCAATCATCCAAGATAAAGTAACGTGTTTGCTTGGGAACACTGAATCTCCATCATTAACGGCAACAACGGTAAAGGATGGCCCCCCTGCTCCTCGGTGTCCACCTCCATCAAATAGCGGTCGGGGCCATCACGAATGCAGAGTGTGTGGAGATGAGACGAGCAGATACAATCAGACAACAGGGCTTTGTCTTTGGCGTTACGCTGCACGCTCCCTGTCTGTCCCCTTGGCGTCCCGCTGAGATATTTTATCACTGATTGTAATCCCATGTACAGCGATACAGATAACAACCCATAGCAGGTGGAGTTGGCGGGGGAGGGGTGGGGGGGCAGATGATGCATAGCCTTCTGAGTTACAGGATTAGATCGGCTGTACCATCAAAAAGGCAGTTTGAGACAAAAGGGTTAGCTGGCCATTGTTACCTAAATGGAAGTGAAACAACCGACCATTAACGAGTGAAAGTAGCTGTCAGAGGCAAAAAAAAAGGACGAGATGGAGCAGTGAGGACAATTAGAAATTTACAGAAATTTACACTGCAGCAGGTTGGTGTCATTCAGATAACACAATAACCTCGCAGAATATTATAATGGAAGCGCTGTGAAGGGAAGCGGGACTTCCACTGCCTCCTCTGGACTCCAGCCTGTACAATTACAAGTGTTTGGTTGGAATTGCGGAAAGAATCCTGCAAATGTGTCTGTGTAAATTCTCATTTGTCCAGGATGAAGGCATCTCCAGGAAATTGAATCCAGTCCAGTTGACGGGATTCAATTTCTTGTAGGGATGCTGCAAATAGAAAGTGTGTTGCAAATTTGATCGGTTTTCCTGTAATTTTGGTTCCGCAGCCTTAATAGAAAAGTGAATTAGACCAGATTTAGTTCATCACAAATTTTGCAAGATACATGTATGTGGAAATATACTACTGTCCACAGGTCCTATTCCAACTTTATCTTTGTTTTTAAGGGGTTAAAATGAGGATACCTATTTATTTTTCATACTCTTTTCTTCACAGGCACTAAGAAAATACATGAAATATGTGCGCTGCCAGGTGAAAAAACAAACTAAACTGCAGTAAATGGATTCTAAAGTTTAAAGTCATAGTTTATTGAAACATCTGACACTTTCTGATGTTTGAAACATCAGAAAGTGAATGCTGAAAATCTCCTTTTGTTTGTACAAAAATGTTAGACATGTTAAATGGTTTTAAAGAAGCTGTTATTAATCTCAAACTTAACTTTTACTGTTGTTGACTGAACCAGCACACATAATAATTGACTTGCACACTAATGTACAGTGAATTAGACCTGATTTGGTTTGTCATTATAGATATAATATGTACCTCTTTACACCGTTTTTCATGTACGTGTGTGACTTTTATTTGTATTATATTCTGGTAGTATTTTAGATTATATTTATCCTATTACTGTGTATTTTTTAAAATCATTTTACACCTTTACACACCTTATCTTCTATCTTATCTTTTATTACCTTAGCTATATCTTTTATTTTTACCTATATCTTTGGGCAATTTGTGTTGATTTGACCTTGATTGTATATGAATGATATATGAATGAGTTCACCAACAAAGCATAGAAATCTATTCACCTGTGTAAAAGTGTACACATTTTCTTGAAGTACCTCATCACATTTGCATGAAGTGTAAACCTGGGACTAAGTTGATTAATAGAAAGGTCAAAAATTAAATGAGTATTTTGTAAAATGACTCACCGTCTCTCCACGCTGGCCGGGATGCCCGGGCAGTCCGTCCTTTCCGGGTGGTCCCTGTTGGGTTAAAATTAAGAAATACACTCACTACACGGTGGGGTGCATTCATCACGGCGCTCATATCGGAGGAAAATGACCATAATAGGGACATTTTCCACTGATAGGAAAACACAGTTGTATTTCCTAGGATCAGTACAAATACTACAAGCATAATATTCAGGCCGAGTGGTTAGACAGCTGGAACATTAATGAAAAAAATACCTGGTTCTATATTTTGGGTTTGAAGAAACAACATCACTGAATGAGGGCTTAAGAGCCAACGATGAATCTAACCTGAATCGATAGGTGGAAATTACCACTTGTCTCCCACCGAGATTCAGGAGTGAGAAAATGGGTTCTGCTTCGATAACAGTTAGACTAATGACCCCTGCACAGAATTAGGGATATTGCTATGTATTACTGCACCCATGAACTTCTCAAATGGAATCAATTGTGACTTATAATGTTGGCAAACTAGCCTAATTTGCTCCCGGGACAGTGGGAAGATGAAAGGAAGTGTAGACACTGCACCTCGCAAACCATTTTGTCTTGAAATACTCCAGAGTGGTTGGCTTTAAGTTGTTGAGTGTGTATGGAGTGCAAGAGGAGAAATCGGAGAGGATACTTACAGGGGGACCCTTTGGTCCAGGGAAACCCACGGGTCCCTGAGGTCCTTGAGGTCCCTGCAACCGACAAACAAATCAGATGCATTCACAGATACTGAACCCGTGGAGAAAAGGTCAAAAACCACTGAAAAGGGGCGTTTCTTTGAAACCATGAGCCTAAAAGGCTCCACTTGGACCGTGTTTATTATTTTAAGTTAGAAAATATGCTGCTAGTGAGTCCATTTGCCGTTGTCCAAAATCAGTTACAATTTACTACATGTTATAATTCTGCTAAAACGGCCTCTTCTCCAGCTTCTAGTGCAGGCGTGAGAGTAATTACAGTAACGACCCTATAAAAACTATAAAGTGTGGCGTCTCGGGTTGCAGAAACTGATGGAATTTTTCCAATTGCACAAACAGTGAAAGAGTTACAGCCATTTGATGGATCTGTCTCCATTCATATTGAAATAAATACTGGGCATGTTCTCAGGGAATGGAATCTGAGATGATGTTTGCGGCGAGGAAATATTTAGATAAACTGAATATCTTATAATCTGTGGTACAGTGATCCCGCTTTAACCCTCTGTCAGGCAAGAGACTATTGTTAAATACACACACTATACTGTGAATGTGAGTCATTTTTGTCAGTTGACGAGCTTGTAACATCTGTTTTATTGCATGTGTTTATTTTACAGCGAGTCCTCCTCTGATGTTCTATGGCAAGAGGAGGGAGACTGTTGTCACGGCAACCGTCTACGAGGTAGGTGAGGATGTTGAAGACCATACAAGATAAGTACGATTCATCCTGTGGTTTCCTTATTCTTATTCTTTTTGTTATGACAAGCAAAATATTAAACACAAGTAAAAACTTGAGATGAGAGAGGCTTATTACTTACTATTAAATGAAAAAATCCCCCAAATCCAGTAGATTTTCATAAGACTTTGTACTCCATTATTTAACAGTGGCTGCTTTGGTACTGGACGTTCCTTTATTAATGATTCGATCCTTTCATTTAATGGATGAAAACCTTTTTTTAATTTTTCAAACATACTGTATAAACAATGGAAACATGGGCTGCACGAAGCTTCTCTTGCAGTTTTAGGTAAATGTTTCCTGCAAATTCAACACTTGAACAAACAAGCTTTCGTTTATCAACTGCATCGAATCACAGACATTGTTTTACATAAAGACTTCTTCACTCAGGACTAATGTGACCTGTGGGCCCACCCTCCGCTAATTCAGCTGTGACAGTCCTGCACCAAGCAACACGTTGCCTTTGTCCTCCAGTGTTACAAACCGTTTTAGGTACAAATTCAAAATTATCATGTTGCAATATATGACATATATTCACTGAAAGAGTAAACTTAAATCCTCTAGAAGTGAAATATCACGAGATGACAACACGGGTGCAAACAGTAAGGATCTGTTTTCTGCCGTTCAACAGACTCAGGCATATGTATGAGATCATTTTGACCTCCGATCAGAGGGATAATGTCAGTAAATTCCAGTGCAAAACAGACTGTGTTCAACCTGTGTGAATTCACAGCAGGAAACAGACAAACTTGAAAGGTGTTAACAGCCGTCAGCAACCGACAGAATCAGCTGATCTCAAACCTTGAAGAACTTCTGAGCCACTAAACCTATCAGTACATGTACATATTTCAGTTAATATACAGTTGTTAATTTTTTCATGGTCATCAGATATGACACGTTCGGAGGTTCAGAGGCTCCGTAGTTACTATGGAAACAGCATCAACGTCTACGACATTGATTCACCAGTAAAACCCATGGAGTTGAATCAAAATATGTACACTGAGCTTTTATGAAGCTGATTTCCACTGAAAATATGAAACACAATTAGGCAAATACGGGAGAGTGGATAATACATGGAGATAAACCACTTAGGAAAGGATCAACCATTTAGAAGTTGCCACAGGAGCAGCTCGAGGTCTTTGAGGGATAACTTCCAAACCACCGGAGGTCTTCAGGTCACACCTGCCCCCCGTGAATGAGGCTTTGCACCCCTGTAATTGTAACTCAATTAACAAAAGCTATTAAATCCACCGCTGGGAGGCTTTTATTATAAAGGAGCTGCAGACGTCGGGGTCTTGGAAAGGCTGACGCGCTACTTGACAAAACCTCCTGGTGATCCCAAACTCTGACTATTCCCTTTTCTAACATCTGTTCAGGACACGGGAAATCTGGAATAATTATTTTTGATTTCATCGCAGAACTCTTAGGTTCCATAAAATCAATGTTTTACAAGAAGGTAGAGCGAGTTGAACACCATTGAAGAGTCAAAGCAGAATGATTAATGTCCAAATGTTTTCATATGTACACAAAACCTTAAAGACCTCGACCTATTTTTGTGGCCACTCCCAAATTATAGACATGTCGTGATAGGATCAGTGTATCAGCAGGTATTAAACGGTTTAGATCAGTACATATTTTGGTCTACAGTGACTCAAAGTTTGCGATCTCGTCTAAAGCCCCCCCTGTGGAGGACTAAATCATTCAGACAATGAAAGAACGGATGACATGGACTTACTCGCTCACCGGGTGGACCTGGGGGGCCGTCGTTCCCTGCGGTGCCCTGCAATCAAGGCAAAGGCATGGTCAATATTGGCACCAAGTTTTGACTCATACACACTGTGAGTAGAAATGTTTACAGTAATACTTATTTTCAACTAGTGGGGGTGAGTAGCTCCTTAGTCTAGTTCAGAACCCCGTGTATGAAACGTCTTTAAACGTCTCAAATCCAATGTGACATTAGTGTCTGTGGCTCACATACCTTGGGACCTGGTTTTCCTGTTGGACCTCGCGCTCCCCGGGCTCCACGAGGACCCTACAAAGACAAAACACTCACCGACTCAGACATTAAACACAGTGTTAGAGATGAGTTTAATGACATTTAGAGAAAACTACACACCGTTGGACCTCTTTGACCTCTTGGACCAGGTTTCCCTGCAACACCCTGTGACAAAACCAGAAAACGGCTTTAACATACACACTTGGCTTTATTAATTTTAAAAAAAAATGTTTTCATTTTATATTCTACTGTCATATATGAAGTGTTTGTTTTTTCATTCACATTGTGTGCACTGACTGGAGCTGCACTCACTGAACACACAGTGACAGTAGCTGCTTATTCTAATCTCTTCTCTTCTCTTCCGCTCTATTCTATTCTATTGTGATTGAAATAAACTAGTTGTATTGTTGACCTTTGAACAGGGGTTTGAATAAAGTCGAGGAGGCTCTGTGCCAGTAACTGCAGTTAAAACACTTTTACAACAGCTGCAAAATGTTATTCTGGCTCAGTTTCAACTCTGGCCAAAAATTGATTTCATGAAAAAGTGTCCAAACATCACCGTGTTCCATTTTTGGCAGGTGGTCTCAGAACGGGGAAGATCATAAACTTTAAAGTCAGCATGAGGCTCATCTCTCCTCCCTTTATATGAATAGAACCTCTTTTCTATAAATGCATTTATAAATCAGTTTTATAAGGCCGTTCTGCAGGAAAATGTTACCTAAACTGATGTTCCTCTAAGTCAAGGATGTCAAACTCTCTCGTGTTCTGGAGCCAAATTCAGCCCAAAAATCATCCCGACCACTAAAATAATAATATCATAACCTATAAATCACACGTACTCTAAAGTTTTATTATGTTTTAGGGTGAAAAAAAAAAATCACAATTACATTAAGAAAATTAGGGGAAAAACTAAAAAAAAAAAAAACTGTGAATAACCTGAACAACCTGAAATTTCTTAACAAAAATAAGTGCAATTTTAACAGTATTCTGCCTCAGTGTTGTCATTTACACGTGTATTATAACATGCAGATGGCAGTGGGTCTGCAAACACACAAAACAGCTACTAACAGGAAGAATATTGCTATAAATGCACTTATTATCTTAAGATGTTTATGGTTCTTCATATTACTTGTATGTTTTTATCTCCCCCTAATTTCTTTAATGCAATTTTAATTTTTTCCACTGTAAAACAGGTGAAAACTTTGGGTTTTTTTTGGGGAAAATATAGAAATTTGTTCTTATAATTTTACTTCTTATTATTTTTAGGTTATTTTACTGGTCTGAGCCACTTTTTTTAGCAGTGTTGATCATTGATATGTTCAGTGTGATCATTTCACAGGCTGAATTTGGACTCTGTGGCAGTCCCTTTTTTGGCCCACGGGCCTTATGTTTCTCTGTGGAACAGCTGCTTTTGTCCCAGTGTCTCTATATCTTTTGTTCTCTTCCCAACATTGATTTTGTCTCTGTTGTTTCTTGTGCCAAGTCAGTGTACAGATGCCTTCATAATAGGAATCAATGTTCCTTTCTGCTCAGATATGATGGTGCAGTGGCTTCCGTACACAAGCGTTGGGAGTGCACCGGCAGAGTGTGCGTTTGCGTTTCTTACCCGGGCTCCTTTCTCGCCGTTGGCTCCAGGGAAGCCGGGGAAACCACTCGAGCCCTGTTAATGACAGAGGGAGATGTCAGCCAATGAGAGAAACAACAGAGCTGGCAGACAAGGCCACCATGTGCATCCTAATGAAGGCATGTCCTGTATTCATCTGCACCTTTTCTGACCAGAACCTCTGATCCTTCCTCATTTCTAAGAAATATTCTCCTTTCAAAAAAAAAAATCCATCTACTTAACCCATAGAGACCCAAACATCCAGTGGCAACCAAAGACACCTACTGGGCTAAAGGGTTTAACAACTTCGGATCCACTAATCCTCTCAAAACGTGTGGTGAATGTTTTATTTTATTTCATTTCATTTTATTATATTTTGTTATTGTGTGTGTGTGTGTGTGTGTGTGGGTGGGGGGGCAGACACGAAGACAGGGGAAAAAAACCCCAAAAAACTTCAAAGTCTGATGTCAACTGTTTAGTACCTGTTGATCCCCTAATCCTATCAATGTATGCCAATAATTGGTGTTAAATGCAGTTATTCATCTCTTCATAGTCATCAGATATGACCCATTTGGACATTCAGAGAATCTGTAGTTACCATGGAAACGCTGTTATCTTCTACAACATTGTTTCCCCAGTAAAACCCATGGATTTTGATAAATAACAGTGGATGACAGTGTTGATGTGTGTTTTTATGCTTAGTTTATGGTACATTTACCTGAATAAGTCACTTTTGACTCTTTTTTTTCTGAAAAATACAGATGTTATTATTATATAATAAGAGGTTATAAATTACTTAAATCTACAGAAAAGCTCATTAGGGAACAGTCACAACAGTGCACTGGGTCTTTATGGGTTAAATTGACCTGCGTTACAGTCATACTGAATCTCTGTGGTAATAATGGGAAAACTAAATCCTCGCAGTAACCCTGATAAGACCAACCAGTTAATGATCACGTTAACAGCATGCACATCAACGTACACTAAGATCACAAATGTGCTGCACAACACAAATATCCTTTATTCTGTAGTCAGAAACAGTCGCTTACCCGTTCTGCAGCACCTCGACACGATGCATTAGAGATATTCAATAAAAAGTCAGATTTACTTTCAGTGTTTCTAGCCTCATTCACAGTCAGACTGTGTGTTACTAACACATTAACAGAGCTGCAACAATTAAGCAATTATTTGAGGCAAGTTTTTTTTTTTTGACCATTTTTTTGTCACTTTAAAAATAATAAGTTTATTCATTCATTTTATTTAACCTTTATTCAGCGAGGAAAGTTAGTTTGAGAAAGCATTATCATTCTCAGAGTTTAAATGCCAGAATATCAGTCATATGTTTTTTGAGGAACGCCTGGAATGTAAACTAAAACTACTTTCATTACATAGTTCATTCAGGTTCATTTTTAACCCACTTATGAATCTCAGGGTTAAAACCCATGTCCCAGACTCACCTTAGGTCCTTGTCTTCCTGGATAACCTGGTAATCCCGGGACTCCCAGTTTACCCTGAGAGAAACCAACCACAAACGTCAGCTCCAAAACACAACTACCTCTTCAAAAAACAACAAGAATCCCTAAAACTTTGTTGTCAGTACCTTTTCTCCAGCGGGACCAAGGGGTCCAGATTCTCCGGGAGGTCCAGCTCGGCCTTTAGGACCCTCTGGACCGTCTTCTCCTCTGGATCCTAACAAGCCCACCTCTCCCTAAAACACCAGAAAAACCACAATCCATGAATAAATGGAGCGTTGCGTTGTGCATTAATGGACGTGAGCCGCGGCAGGTCCTCTTACCCGATCTCCTTTTATACCCATGTCTCCCTTGAAACCTGGGAAACCGTCCTCGCCCTGAAATGAGACAAAAAGAACGTATTAGATTTATATGAAATTGCGTCGGGTTATTTCATTAGACTTTGTTTATTTCCCACCCAGACTCTGAGACGGATGTTTTTTTCATTTCACCCGGGAGCTCATTAAACCTCCTGATATTTGGGAGTTATTGAGGTGAAAATTGTGCTGCTCTCCTTGACTGTGAGGCCATGGATGTGGGCCGCAGGCAGGATGCTGCTATCTGCTGGTCAGAGGGTGAAACAGCACATGGACGTGACTGGTTGAGACGTTGGAGGTGTGATCGATACTATGTGGACAAAAGTAATGGGACACGTTGAGTTCAGGTGTTTGCTGTCTAACAGGGGTCTGGGATTTAAAACAACAATGACTCATTTCATAATATGGTTTCATATGGTAGCTGGTGTACAATGGGTCAGGTTCTACAGGATTAGATGCAATCACTGCACAATACAATTTCTATTTGCAAGCAGGCGTAACTATTTCAATCACTTTTAGCTTTTTTTATTATTATTTTTTACTGATTTGAGCTTCAGTAAATGTATTTTCCTTACACTATATTCTGATGTGAAATAGTTTAAATGATGCCATCACTGTGTCATCGGAGGAGGAGGAGGAATTGTTCTTTTCCTCCCAAGGATTTTTGTCTCTTTTTAAAAAAAAAACAAAACAAAAACACACCTGACAATTTTGCGAGCTACCTGGAAGTTGTGGAAGCTCTATTATTTAGTTTTAAGTTTAGTTTATTTGGAAGGGGACAACACAATTTCTTAAAACACATGGTTTAAAAAAAAAGTAGAATTAGCCAGAAGGCTAGTTTTCATCCGGAGTCTCCTTTAATAACTGTTGCAGCGTATATATTTTTGTTTTTGTACCATATGCTTATGAGGAAAAGTTACAAAAATATGAAAAAAAAAGATGTGAAAGACCCCAGATCCTGCAGCTGTCAGTCAATCCCGCAGACGCTGAGGAGCCCTTTGCAGTCGGCCCAGACCTCTGCCTCTGTGCTTTGACACCTTCTCTTTCTAGTCTGTCACCTGTCCGTGTTTTCAACCTTATCTGATGCATAATGCAGTGTTGAGCATGCCTTTTGCCAGCCACTCACATCACAAAGACCACACACTGCAAGCGTACGCACACACATGCAAGTACACGCACGCCGGCGTGCGCGCGCACACACACACACACACCGGAGGTAAAGCGAGCGGCATCCTTTATTCATAACAAACCCTTTCTCTCCTCAAGGTTTTGGCTTTTGAATCCTTCACTATAAATTATTCAATAAAAAACCGAACTGAATACCTGTCATTGTGCCGAGAACAACATCCCTCAGTCAGATAATGGATTTCATAGAGGGGCATAACTGTATCGATCTTAAATAAACGTCATGCATATTAAAAGGGGGCTTAGTTGAGATTCGACGTAGCGGCCCGCACACACACACACACACACACACTTGCAGGCACACACCCGCCTACACACACAACCAAACACTTCAAAAACCGGTCCAGGTGGATTGTATGGTTCTCAGACTGAACAGCCTGGAGCGCGTCTGCTTTACATTTGACAGCTGATTGAGGGTCACTCCAAGAGAAGGCCGCATCTCCACTGAAGACGGCTATCGACTGACCTCCGCATGGCGCTTTCGGGCAGCGTGGACCCGACCACCGCGGGACAGAAGAGGCAAAAACAAAGCCGGGGTGACAGGTAGACAACCCACAGTTACAGACAGACGATTTGTGATGAGAATATATATCTCCAAATATTTAAAAGTTTATGTTTGTGCTCCCTTCACCTCCGTGACAAAGAGAAGTTTAGACCAAAAGTTTGGACTTGATGTGTGTGAACTTGTCACTGGTATTTATTATTTAACCGTCTAAGACATAGGGTCCAACACACAGCCCAGGGGCCAAAACTGGCCCTTCAAAGAGTTCAAAGCACCCCAGTGATACCGGTTTACAGTCTATTTAATCTGAACATTTTTCCATATTTGTGATGATTTCTTTCGGCTTTTCCCCTTCCGGGGTCGCCACAGTGAATCCAATTTGCATATTTGATTTGGTAGGAGTTTTTACATGGGATGCCCTTCCTGACACAACCGACTGGACGCTAATACCGGGAATCAAACCCAGCCCGGTGCCTTACCAAAGTTCATGACCATAGGTGAGGGTAGGAACGTAGATTGACCGGTAAAAAGCTCCCTCTTCACCACGACCCGACACGGTACTTATTGTTATTTTTTATTTTTCCTCTTTATTCTTACTGTTTATTTTTATTTGTATTCTTCTTCTTACATTAACCATTGCCATGGTCCAATTTCCTCATTATGTCTTTTGTTTCAGATTTCCATTAACCTGTTCCGTCCCATTTCTCGCTACTTCAGGGCCTTCGGTGAACAGATGTTGATGGGAGAAATTCCAAGTTCTTACCTTCTCTCCCTTTGAACCCTTGAGACCGCGGACGCCGTCAGCACCCTGTTGGAACGAAAAGTCCTGTGAATTAGTCCAATTGACACAAGGAAAGAGAGGCTGATTTAGTTCAAATATGAATCCTACCTTGACACCACGGGGGCCTGGATACCCGATGGGACCCTGTGGACCTAGTGGACCCTGGTGAGAACCCAATAGTGCACGGTCACATCATGTCGCATCACGTCTTCACTTCATTTGCAAAAATGTAAGCATTATTGTTAAACAGTATATCTCAGATGCAGGTACAATATGAAGTATAATGGACTTACTTGACCTCCTTTCTCTCCAGGTGGACCCTCCTTTCCAGGATGTCCCTGAAACAACAAAACACATTATGAGGAGAAACAAAACCAGCGTTGTATTATATCTTTAATAACGGATGGTTTAGAGCCGTGGAGGATAACCTGAACACTTGTTTTTGTTTTCTTATAAGATAAGATTAATTTAGATAAGATTAAACAAGACAAGACGTGATGCGTTACTAGGACAAGTTAAGATAAAGTGACTTATGACAAGTTAACAGGAATTAAGATGAGATACGATGAGATAAGATGTATTTGCCATTGTACATTTGTTTGTATACATAGGTTATTCCTGTGCAGAGGTCTGTCATAATACAGTCATAATAGATGCAGTCATGAGTAAAAGGACAGAAGATGTACAAAAACCATTAAATGAAATAACAGTGACTTTCAATAAATATCTTAAATACTCCCTCACAAATTGCATTTAGGGACATTATAGAGCAGTAACATATGCCTATGTTGATTTCTTAGCATCAAATAAATAAGAAATATATTTTTGTAAAAACAGGCCGATGGCAGACGAGTAATGACCGGGCCGGTGGAAAAGTGGGCGTGTCAGAGCGACGGGGGCAGGTCAACAGGCAACAAACAGGTCGATACACAGCCTCCAATGGAAACCTCTGGCTGCGAACACCTGGCACTTCCAATCTGAGGTGTGGGGTCGAAGTAAGAGGCCGTAAATCACTGAGCACTGGAGCCTGAGGGGCGGAGGCGGACTGACTCTTGAACTACACACACCCCTTCACTACACACTCGGAATGATAAAAGTCAGTGGTGCATCATCAAATCTGTGTCTTAAGTGATGTAAGTGTTCGCAGTGTAAAGGGAATTAAGGGTGGAATACACAGTCCTCTGTAAAGGTCCAACATTGGGTTTGTTGGTTTTATTACGTATACACACATGCATTTGTATTCAGAGCCAATCGATAAGACGTGAAGAAGCATATGCAGCAGGAAGAGCCTCCTCCTATAATCCAATCGTGTTTAGTGTAACATGTCTTTAACCCTTGTGTTAATTTTCTTATGTTTTAATCCAGCTTTTTTTCTAATTTGTGCCGCTTATTATCATGAGGTCAGAGGTCGCAATAAATGGTAACTTTAACCTTCACAACATGGTTACTTCACTTATGTCTGCGTCTTTTAAGGCGATGCACATATTTCCTACGTTTTTCTTGTTTTGTCCGAAGAAAAGAGAATGACAAATAAATATGTATGATCATTTCAAACCTCCAAAAACAAAGATAAAGGAAATGGTAAAAGAATGAAACTTTTGCGCAGCACTGTGCAGGCTAATTACAAAGTAGTCAGAATTACTTTAGTGCATTTAGTGTAACCGCTACGTATTACAGCAGGATTTAGAACAGAATTTTTCACATCTTTAAGATTAATTTAATTAATTAATGTGATGTAACAAAATTCTAAAATCTAAAATAGTTTCATTAGTTTAAAATAAAAACCCACAAATGCACCGGGTTCAAGAATACTGAATAACACCAACTTTTACTGGATTTTTGACTGAAAATCCTGACAGTTTTACACATAACTTGTCTATCTACTGATTGATCGATTCATTGTGGTATCTACCGATAAGATGTTCAATCAAAATGAATGGACTGTTTGCTGACACTCAACAAGATCACCTCTATAATCAGGAAGAGAACAAGTTGTCAAAGAGCTGTTTTAAAATCACTCACAGGAGGACCATCAGCTCCAGGTAAACCGGGTAACCCTGATCGACCCGATGGCCCCTGCAAAAGGAAAAAGAGAAGGTCAAAGGTCACACAGCCACAGTACCTGAAACACCTAAAAGAGTCAATTACTTGATGAAAAATAACACCATTGTATACAAAAAGAAAGGAAAATGAGTCAGGATACCTTTTCTCCAGGTGGTCCGATTGGGCCTTGAGGACCAGGAAGACCCTATAAGATACATGAACACACATGAGAGGTGGCTGCCATGGCAACAACAAGCACAAACACACAGGCGGGATGAAGTGAGGAGTTTGTTGGAGCTGTAAATAACTGAGCAAGTGAAGGAATGTTAAGCTTGTGTGTGTGAGTAAGGTGGGGGGGGGGGACATATTAGCATGTAGGTTACTTATGGGTCTGAAAACACATTTGGAAGCGATCCGATTTGTGCCACTGTCTCTTTGTGTGCGTGTGTGTGCGTGCGCGCGTGCATCGCGGGGTAATTTGAGGTGCTGAAGCTTGCTCCGACAGGTGTGGCAGTTCTGCAGGAATTCCTACATGAATAAGATGCTTTGAAACAGATCAACCCCTACCCTAGATAAACCTCTGAAAAATATTTGAAGAGCAGCGTCTATATGTATGCACGTGCGTGTGTGCACGTGTGTTTGCCTTTACGTCTCATGGGAAAAGGTGGGAGGAATTTGCGGAAAGATGGGCAGAAGAGAGGAGGAGCCTATTAATAAAAATGTTGGAGGTGTGACAGTGTGACAGTCTATGCCTTGTACCTCAAACATAAGTGAAAAACAACAGTGTCTGTACCACTTAGACTGATAAATAACATTAACGCTGTCGGGGTAGAGCTGGTATTAATCAAACGCGGCCCTGAGGTCGTAAACTGTCAAAAAGTCAATCCGGAGTAAATCTGCTCGTCTCCGCAGCTGCTGTTTGTTATATGTGGTGTTTATGCTGCAAATAGCATCTAACGCTAAATCAAGTGTGCCCGGGGCCATTACATTACACCTACACGTCATGCCGTGTGTGTGTCTGTGTGTGTTTGTGTGCGGGCGTCGACAGGATGCTTTGTCTTTGTTTTCCGCATGAGTGGTAGAGTGACAGGTTTGATTGATTCGTTCACCTGTGTTCCAGGAATTCCCTGCTGACCGGGAGGGCCTGGTTCTCCTTGTGGTCCCTGGGAAAAATAAAAAAAGGGAACAAGGAGGCTGTCAACACAACGTCGACTTGCACTTAAATTACAAATCAGTGCACACAGCTCCAAGTGTTGAAGACGGCCTGTCATAAAACACTACAGCACTCCTCAGACTTGTTAGAGTGACAATTTTGAGGTAATTTATGATGATATTACGAGAAAAATCACAGTTTTTATAATTAAATAGTAACCTATAAAGACCCAAACATCCACCAGCAACATTGACTGAGCTGAACTGTTTTATATCTGTTGATTCACTCATCCCATCAATACATGTCAATAGTGGGTGCAAATGCAGTTATTCATTTCTTCATGGTCATCAGATATGACTCATTTGGATGTTCAGAGGTTCTGTAGTTACCATGGAAACACCATCATCTTCTACAACATTGATTCACCAGTAAAACCCATGGAATC
>JAPTHA010000014.1:366762-383136 GCA_029814585.1 Gymnapogon annona
GTGTGTGTGTGTGTGTGTGTGTGTGTGTGTGTGTGTGTGTGTGTGTGTGTGTGTGTGTTTATGGAAGCTGGACAGAGACAGAGAGATCAAGCTTTGGCCTGAGTCTAGTTGGCATGTATTACCTCATGTGTCACCCTAAGACCAACAGTGAATGCTTGAACCCTGCCTAGAGCCGGCTCTAATTAGACCATGTCTGAGAGCCACCCGTCTGCACACTAACAGGCACTGGAGACACCGTGTTCAGCCCCCGGACCAAAGCCACCGACTGGCAAAACCAGGATGAAGGCAACACCCTGTGACACACATTCAATACCAAGAGACAAAACACCAGCAGTGGGCCTGTACCTCAGCGTCAGGAATCAGATGTTTGCGTGAGGTTGTCATGTCCTGTGAGACTTTCACTGGACCATAACTCCAATAATTCAACTAAAGTCCATATATGACTTCTATCAGTGATCAATAATTACTGTATGAACATCTCTAAGCATTAATAGCTCTAAACTGTAAAAAGTATGGACTGTTATGAGTAAAGGCACATTTGTAATACTTCAAAACATTGTCAAAAATATAAAAATTTTAACTTCTCAGAACTGTGAACAAACTTTGCAGACACTGTTCCAAGGACACTCCATATAAAACCTCACATGAATCTGACCGTGAGAGAAGTTGTTGGAAAAGACAACGATGACGATGAAGGTGACAACAACCACATTGGTTCAGCTCTATAAACCCCAGCAGGGCTCATAGGACCTAGATCAGAGGTCATAGGTCAGCACATGTCTCTATGGGACATTTACAGTTCACTTAGTTATGCGTTTGTTTTATTTTCTTTTGTCTGTTGTCTCTGATCCTGTCATTGTGTGTTGTGAATGTCGTCTTGTGGAGTATGAATGGAACTGTAAGAGTGTCTAATGAAAAATCAAAATCAAATATTTTTTAAAAAGAAGAAGGTGACAACAACAACAACAACAACAACAACAACGTTGAGAGCGATGACTGAACGACTGCAATGACTATGAATATTGAAGACAAAACAGACAATCTGTCACTTGTAAATGCTGAACTCTTGGTGGCGTGGCTCGGGTCTGTTCTAGTCGCGCGGCTCAGAGCCATTTTTGCATTTCAGCACTTGACTGAAGCGCGATTTCAGGCTTAATACGACAGCAGGGGAGTCGCCTAACAAAGAAGAGACTCGACCCCGACAAGGTGAGCGACAATCCCACATCAGCCCAGGACGGGACACCAAGAGGGATGCAGCGACAGACGGGCAGGCAGGGATTTAGCGCGAGCAGCTGGGATGGTAAAAGATGTTTTGTGCTGGGAAACACCTGGGGAGAGTTATGCCGAAGCTCCGGGCCTGAGATAAAAGCCTCTGGCAACTTGGAGCAAAGCCAGAGCTTTAAATACGGCCCTCCTGGCAACGCCGTGAGCACAGAAACGCACCCACGAGGTTGCGTGTTAATGACTGCGGGGTCAAAGGTCAATGAGAAGAGGGAGAGAGCCTGAAAGGGAGATGGCGGGTCAAGATCAACAGCTGAGACTTGTGAATCCTCGGAGAAAGCTGTTTATTATTCCCAGGTCTGTTACCTATTCCCACACCCACGCTCCACTCATTAAAGTGTGACAGTTTTGTTTTGGTTCAGTTTCACTTGCTTTAACCCTTCGGTGTCCCGCCCACAGAGACCGGTCTCTACCACCTGAATCGTGTTCTCTGTGCTGGACAGTAACAATATCACAACGTTTGTCATAGTTTGTTTCTGACGTTTCTTTTTTTTTTATTGTAGCCTTAAACAAAAATACCAAATACTCAACAAACTGTCGTGTTATTCAACTCTTTAAATGCCGCGTTTGTAATGTAAACCAACCCTACTATCATATAGTGAATGCTGAAAACTCTGTCTGCCCCATACATCTGCGTGGGAGTGTTGGGTGTAATAACATGAATATTTGTCAGAGATTACGAGGTCGAAGTTAGAATGCCAGTCAAACAGAGCTGCTTATTTCACTAAAGAATATCATTATTGCAGCCAACACATAATATAGCAATATTATGAAAAATACTGATATATATATATGTAATGTATATATATATATATGTTATATCAACATATTATATCGTAATCAGAGTTACTGCATCTTTAAAATTCCTAAATTTCTGTTCTTGTCCCAGCTGAAATAAAAGATTGCAAGTGAGAATAGAAAGAGATTCATTTGGATTGCAATCTCAAAAAAAACAGTAAGTGACATATGTATTTTAATTCCTCTTTTGATTGATTTTATTTAATGTGCGTATTCATTCCCTACTAGTTTCAGCGGTCGTTGCCACAGTAACCCTTAATGCATGACCGTTATCAATGTCATGCAAATGCACAAACATAGTAGGGGTGAAAGGTGACGGCTGCGCACACCACAGTGCAGATGTTTGGTTTCCACGGAGACGCTGCATGCAGGTTGCCCCCATGTTTTCACTGCTCAGCGCGCCGCGGTGTTGGGCACTGACAGGTTCCTCTTTTGTCTTTTCTCTGCTCCACGTTGTAATTTGAGGCAGAGGGTGGCCGTCGCTGACTGAAGCAAAACACAAGCAGTCGTCACCGCGGGTCCTTTGACACACCCCCGCCCAGGGCAACGTCGCCAGGCATAGCCCACTGTAATTAGACCATCTCTGTACAATTAGCCACCCCCACCCCACCCCACCCAGAAGTGTACACAGTAGAGCAGGTCTAAAAAAGCAGGACGAGGAAGAGACGTGTGGAAATGGGAGGAACGGGCTGGTATGAGTACGAGTGTGCCGAGACAAGTAATGGAAGCCAAGCATGAATAGACAGCGTTGGAACTGTGAGGAGGCCTTCAGGTCGGGAGAGAGGGAGGGAGGTGGAGTAGCAACCAGGGGAGAATATGAAGGGAGGAGGGGGCAGATGAGGAAACGAGGAAGGCCCGAGAGCGCAATGAAAGCCTCCCATTCATCTCAACCAGATCCCCGAGCGTCGGTGGTCGCCTCAACCTGGGGCAGGTATGGAATGAATAGACGCTTATGAAAAATGCAGGTCAGCTCATGGAAACGGATGTCAGAGTTTCAGTACGGGAGTGGAGGAGCTTTATATTCGATCAAAATGCTTTTCATTATTAACCCCAACAGGCACGGTGGTACTTTTGTGGCAGTTCTCATATACGTTTTTCTCCATAATTAACCTTGCTCGAGTGATTTATCACCGTTTTATTCTAATATTTTGCTCTGTACCTCCCATTTTTAAGCGACATTTGAGGTATTTTGCTTTATTTTTCCGATACTGAAGAAAAAGGGACTTTTCCAGTAAAATTTACCATTACCCAGAGTTGTCCATACACTGTCGCTGATTCAATTCTGTAGGTTTTACTGGTGAATCAGTGATGTAGAAGATAAATGGCGTTTCCATGGTAACCGAGTCTCTGAACGTCTAAATGGGTCATATCTGATGACCATGAAAATATTAGTAACTGCATTTACACCAATTATTGACATGTATTGATTGACAGGATTAATGGCTCAACATGTACAGTAATAATCAGTTTAGATCAGTGGATGGTTCTGTTGCCACTGGTATGTTTGGGTCTTTATGGGTTAATCCCACATGAAACTCTGAAAAAGGACTTGTTAGGGTACAGTTTTCAGTCGGTAATAACAAGATAACAGCACCTCCACACTCTGACTGGCATCCAAATGTAACAAAACAGATAATTTTACAGAACACTCAGGTTCTCATTTCTCACAGCAAAACTGATTTGATCCCCCTGACTTGAACACACTAATGTGACTTATTTCTCCCCCCCCCCCTGAGCGTATCCCAGCACAGGGGGATACAGGCAGGAGACCTGTTCCAAAAACCACACAGAGAAGACCCTGTTAACCCACCGGTGGCTCCTGTTTTCAGCTTTTCCCCTGGTCAACATCTAACTGGACACATTCAAACAGGTATTACCTCCCAAAACCAAACCGATGCGGGGGGTTGTGAACACAAATATGACAGCAAATCTCAGACAAAGTCTTTGCAGGTATGTGTCAATTTTTCCTGTAATCTTAATCAAATCAGAAGAGGGAGATTGTTGTCACAGCAACCGACAAGGAAGCAGAACATGATGCCCAATAACACACTAAGGTATTATTTCAACGAGTGTCCTATGAAGGGTTAATCACATGTTGGTGGGTTCCTAAATCAAATATTTGCATAGCATTGGATTGGAAGGTACAGTCTGACGCTCTAGACGCCTCATTCATCACATATCACTGGTCTGGATCTATGGAGTTATGTTAAAGATATCCAACAGAGATACAGGACAGCAGCCATCTGGAGGAAAAGATCACTGCACTGATGCCAATGATGAGTCTATGACACAGACGGCATGGAAACCATCCAGTACCATCTGGAAGAGCTTCATGCAGCTAACGGTGACCAGTGTAGAGGTGGATTAAATAGTTACTTTTCCTAAGAATTTCCACAGATGTGTCTATTTAGTTGCTTTGGTGATAAATGTCTTCGTGGACGCCATGTGCCTCCTGGTTGGACTGAACAGGCGTCACCATGGTGCACTATACTGCAAAAAAATGGACTCAAACAAGAGCATCAATCACTGAAGTGACGCGTCATCACCGGAGACGATGACTCATCCCCGCGGCAGCAAACACCAACCCCAGGAGCACACATGAAGCCCACCGACGACCCCTTCTCCCCTCCGGAGACCACCACGTCCACTCATCACAATCCAGCCTTTGTTTGTGGTTATTTACAATCCCTCCATGTGTCTAAATGTTTAGCATTATTTCATTCCTTCCTTTCGGCATTTGAAGAATCTGACAAAAATGTGGCAGTTTGTCCAACAGCCTTTTCTTTTTAAATCTTTTCATTGGTTCACTTTTTAATCAGGAACCCTCTGCTACCTCCTGGTCAACCCGTTTTTTTTGTTTTTTGTTTTTTTTTGTCATAAAAATGTCTACAATACAGAACCAAGACCAAGGAATTGGAAAAAAAAAGCTTTCACCAATATCCAACTGACAAAACAGAATTTCAAGATATCACACTTTTCCTGCTGCAGCTCAATTATACCTAATCGCTTTTAAGATGAGAATTACAGGCTGTAAAGGTCACATAAACAATGTTGTCCCTCTCACTGCAGAGATGCAAACAACAGCTCTATGCCAAAGACACATGCCATCCTCTGCATTTATTACATATTAATTTGCAGTTTTATCTTTTTCAGGTGAAGTCCCACCTGGCCCTGAGCGGTAATAACCACCCAGCGTGGACGAGGTGTGTCGACCTCAAACCACACACAACAGACTATTGTCATAGTTGAAGGCTGTCTCGTCTAATATCAGGTCGCATGGTAAAACAGAATATAATAAATAAACACAGACCCTTCAGCTTTTGAACAAATTCTACTTGAAATGTGAATGAAGGCTAATATTTTGACCTATTTGGTGTTTTGTCATTTTGGCCTCGTCAATGCAGACACACTGATTAAAAATCCTTCCTGCTGCATGTTCTAATAAAGTCAGATTTGCATTGAAGCTGCAAACATCAGCTTGTGGCTTTGACAGGAGAAACACACACAGATCCAAATCTGATCTTTTCCGACTCGTGCGTGATTCATATCTGTTTATTTTCACAGCAGCACCAACAACACAAACCACACGTCTACTCTGATCTTTTCAATTCTGCTCTCATCCGCTGTCATTTGTGCGCCTGCATCGAATACATAGAGATAAAATGCGAACTGACATGACTACATAAGACACTTTTGCTCAACTGGGTGTAACTGGGAGGATGCAAACATGGATACCAGTTCATAAGCTCACTACCTTCTATTGCACATCACTTTACAGCATGATGCGTCTTTGTTATTAATTGCAGCTGATGACCACAGCTAAAAACCACCACAAACAACGCAATAACAATAAAATGAAAGATTTACATTGTGAACGTCACCAAGGTGTGTCTCCAGTTAAAAGATAAGCTGATGATTTACCACAGGACCATGAAGGTATAAGATGTAGAACTAAAACTCATGCACAAACAGAGAAGTGATAAGAAGCTGTATATAGTAGTAATTTCACCTGCTTATATCATTAACTGCAACCTTTAATCTTATCTCTGTCAGGTTTGCATCACTGTTTATATTTGTTAAATTGATAATGCAACTGTAATGTGTGCACGGTCAGTTAAAGGAAATAAGTAAGCATCCTGAAAAACAATCATAGTGATATTGGAATGAATGGTTTTAAGTTGCTTATACGGACGAAAACAATGGCTGACTTTCTAAATAAGTGACGCAGCTTCCCCAAGACTCTTATTTATTCTCTGTTGTTCATTCTCTGTTAAAGCAAAGGTCAGATGTGGGGCTTTTAAAAGAAACTTCACAAATTGAACAATGCAGAAATGATCAAAAACTCAAAATACCTAAAACGCTGTCTTATAGACCTGGTTGACCCACAAAACAGAAGCTTCTCACACCTTTAAAACCACAAAAACATTCGACCAATCACAAACTTTCTCTGCCATAGAAACTACAACCACAACAGATGTTTGATGTGTTTGGTATTTTTCATATCCACTCAACTGTCCACATCTGCTTTTGTGTTATTTGTGTTACGTTGTGTTTAGTGTTACATTGGGTTGTGTATTGTGTTACAGATGTTATTTCTAGGACCATCCAGTGTGTTATTGGTGACATAAACACATGTCATGATCTACCTGGAAAACCTCCTCGGGGGTCTTGCTGCCGAACATGGTGACGCCCCCGGTGCTGATGGTGCCCCGGTCACTCCTGAGGAGCGGCTTGGTGATCTTGGTCTTACAGTCTACGATGATGGTGGCTGCCTTCCCCTGCACGCTGATGGCCACGCGATGCCACCTGAAGGACGAGAAGAAAGGACCAATAAGAGGAAAAGCCCAACATTATCAGACACGTTCCAGTCAATAGAACGGTATCACACACTGAAACAGATGGAACTACTGTATATTTCGTTCTGTCATGTTTAAATGACAATAAGCTTGTGTCCGAATAGGACCCTTAATAACCCGTCCATTATATTATATTATAGTAGTTTTCTTCATATAGTAGGAAGATGTTCAATCATGATAATATTAATAATAATCATCATAATAATGAACTTTATTTATATAGCATTTTACAAGAACTGTAGCCCAAATGGCTTCACATCAGTTACAAATTGACAAGAAATAGAAATTCATTCATATTTGATTGCACACTAATTAATACAAGTGCAAGAAATAAAATTAAAGTTCGACAGCATTGCATAAACAGGGGTGCCAGAGTACACAAATAAAGAGCACAATTATACAAGAAATTAAACTAAATTTAAACAAAATTGCAATGAAACAGGGGTGAAAGAGATGTAATAACAAGTGACCATACATGAAATGATGAAATTTCAATAAAAGGGAATAAAGACAGTGTACATTCTGGGTTAGTGTTTGTAACCCCATTTTTATCTCCCTTCAAAAAGCCCATAAAAATTTACAAAAATATATCATTCATTCATTCATTCATTTATCTTCCCAACCCGCTTTATCCTTTGCAGGGTCATGGGGGTCACTGGAGCCATTTATGTTTAAATATATTCAATGAGCTCAATTCTCTAATGTCCTTGGGAATTGTGTTCCGTAGTTTTGGTGCACAGTTGGCAATGGCTGCATCCCCAGTGTTCTTTGTGATATTTCTGGGAGTCGCTATAGTAACCCTGCATTGGATGACCTGAGTGTTGTAGTTTGTACATGATTGATCAGTGAGTTTGTGATGTAGCGAGGTCCTGTTCCAATTAAGGATTTGTAAGTGAGGAGTAGAGTCTTTAATGGATTCTGTAGGTTAGTGGGAGCCAGTGCATAGAAGCTAAGACTGGGGTAATGTGTTCCTCTTGGTTTTAGAGGTAACCTGCTGTAGCTGCAGAGGTCTGAATGGACTGAAGTCTCACTGTGTTTTTTTTTGTGAGGCCTGGCGATGAGAGCGATTGATGATTCAACTGTTTAATCAGTCGATTGTTTCCATCCACAACACTCATAGATGCAAAGGGTTAACTGGGGTCACACGTGAGTCTGACACCTCCCTTGCCTCCGGACCGTTTGCCACTGCACTTAAGCGCCGCCTGCATACCAGGCAGCAGTGGACCACATTCTTGCCCCCACACTTTGGCCCTGTTTAACACAGGATTACACTCATTAAACTCCAAACTTAATCCTCCTTCTGGGTTACTCGGCATGACAGACATGGTGAACATTGTGGAAAGTGTGTGTCAGGATCCAGGAAGGCCTGCCTTGCCAGAGCAGGAGACACACAGTCAAAACATTGTTCTCGGTGTTGAGATGAGACCTGGCAACGGCCACACTCGGAGACGAACGGCGATACAAGGAGCGTTTATCGCGTAAGATTAACGTGATCGCATATTCATGTCTTTATGAATCTCGTTTATCACAAGATTAGTTTTCCGAGATCAAGACAGACACATTCCAGGCCAGGCAGTGCAGCTGAAGAGGAAAATAAAGGTGAAACACTCGGTGGGCTTTAACAGAACGGATTACACTTCACTCTATGTGACAGGAATGCAGATGTTGACTTCCACAGATTTACTCTATTTGTCAAGAGGAGAAAAAAAACAAAACAAAGTGTAAACCTAGTCACTTGGAAAATACATTGAAAAAGCTTAGACTGAAGTCACTGAAGATTAACCCATAAAGACTCACAGCTACTTTTGTGTCAGTGTCCAAATGAATTTTTCTCTATATTTTGTTTGACTTTTGTTTTTTTCCAGTGTAAATCAATTGCAGTTTTTCCAGTGTAAACCAACTATTTTCCTATTTATAATTCACTGATCATGTAGATGTTTGTGAAAATTCAGATTAAAGGCGAGGATTATAATTTCGGAAACAGAAAAACTGAAGAAAAAGCGACTTTTCCCACATAGATATCAATGACTGAACATAAATCAAGTGTCACTGATCCAACTCCAGGGGTTTAACTGGTCAGTTAATGTTTCCATGGTAACTACGGAGACCCTGAATGTCCAAATGGGTCATATTGGATGACCACAAAAAGATGACAAACTGCATATTACACCAATTATTTCCATGTATTGATAGGATTAGTTCATCAATAGGTAACACACATCATAGATGAGCAGGTGCGTTTAGTTGCTGTTTGGGTCTTTATGGGTTAAGATAAGACCCAGCACTGGAATGTATTGTATCTAGATGGAGAAGTGTTAAAAGTGCTACGTAGAGAAGGAACCTTACGCCTTCGGTACCTCATAAAACTAGAGTGGACACATACATGGGCTCTGTAGGTCTTTGATGGTGACCTGCGGATCTGCACACTTCCTTCTACTGGGACGACTGCGTGGATTGGACTTCAGCATAAGCCTGGTAATATTCTGACCGGGTTAATGGCTTCTGTCAAAACGCAAACACAAACTATCCTCCCGTGGCATTGTCATGAAAACTGGACGGCGCATTCCCAGCAGCCCGCGTGTGTTTATATTTCAAATCCATCTTTTCTTCACGTGCGGCTGGATGTCAACTATGAGCCAAAGCTTTCGGGAGTAGAACTGAACGTGGAGGCAGATAATCGGGTTTGTGCTTAAAGGTTAGGAGGATCTTAGAGTTGTTTCTGGTTGTGTGAGGTAATCCAAAAGGGGATGAAGAGGAAGTTTAGGACTGCTGCCGCCCCCCCCACCCCCCACTTTAAAATAACAGAGCCAGTGAGTTCATGGATGGGGTCAGGTTGCCCGTAGCAGTCCCCGCTGGGCCACAATAATCCAGTGTCTCCCTGTCTCTGTCCTGTCTCTGTGCCCGCAGACCCCCGATGAGACGGATAATCCGATGATGAGCACCTGTGGCGCTACAATGGGAAGATCTGGGCTGTTTTCCCTGCTTTAACAAGGAGGGCAGATCAGTCAAAGCCGGTCCGTCATTAAATACTGTATGTTTGAGTTCATTAGGTGGATGAACTGGTTTCACAGCAGAAAGACCCGACTGTTTTTAAGGTCAGTATGAGTCTAATAACACAATATACAGGGTGGAGAGAAAAAAAATGCACATAATTACCCGTCACTGTCTATATTCTGCACATGAAGCCTTTTGCCTTGGACCGAATTGCACAAATTGTTTTATAATTGCCCTGATTTAATCTTTTTTTAAACCTATACTGTCTATATACCAATCACAATACAGGTCTATCAGCAATGTATCAGTATGGTGTTAATGCATTTCTGGTTGATATTGTCAATATTATTCATACTCTGTTATCTAGCTCTGTACCTACAGTTACTGAATTCAACCTTATTTTTGTACTTTACTTCTACACCTTCAATCTTTAAAGAGGCCAAAGTGAGGAACAATATAAACATTCTTGCATTTAGTCCATTAATGTGCTGTTCGTGATTAATGTCTGCTATTTGTCCACTAGAAACATTAAACTGCTGCTTTTATCACTAGTATAAGTCATAATTTAATTGAATGTGGTTTAAAGTGCTCCTAAGGAAACAACGATGAAACACACGGTCATTTATTATTTCATATGTCGATGAGTGTTTACACTGACAGTGAGGGAACCTGTAAGTCAGACAAAGGATATACTGTATTTTAGCTTTAGATGACAGTGTTCATTGTTCTTCTCTGAGGCTAAGCTCCATTCTCAGCTGAACATTAGTACAATGAACTACAAAGAGACTGAGAATTTAGGAGGTTCATTACTGACGGAGCAGTTCATGTATTTTTAGTCCCTGTCAGAGCCTGTAAAGGGATTTTTACATTGTCTTATGACATCATAGTGAATAAATCACTAGTCAACTATAAATCAGATATTGTCAACTCTTAAGCCCTAGTAACAGTTCAGAAATATCACAGAAATGTGGACAGAAAGACTGTCAACAGCTACTGCGTTTGTAAGAGGCTGAACACTGCTCTGATTTTCAATCTTGTCCTAATTTGAATTGAAGAAAGCCGTCCAAGTGCACGTTAACCCCAGCCCCTCAGCGTTTAGTGGATGTTAAGGATGTGACTTACTTTCCGTCTGCGAGGTTGAGGCCGACGAACAGTGGGAAGGAGTCTGGGGTTGGTTTCCCATTCTGATCCTCATAGACGAAGACAGGGGAGCGTCCCAGCTCCACGCCCATCTGTCTGACTCCCTGCTCATTGTAAACCGACAGCAGGAAGGACTGGAGGCCGGACTTGGGGCGCACGGTGGTCAGAATGGAGAAGTCCTCGGGAAAAACACCTCCTAACGGTCAAAGGGGAAAAGCTTTTTAGTTCAGTCTGAGAATCTGACATCAAGTGGATCAGACCACTAAAATAATATCTTAATAAATGAAAAAATTATAACTACAAAATTTTCTCTCTTGTTTTAATGTGAAAAAAAGGAAAAGAACTTGAAGGAAATCTTTAAATATACAAACTCTATATTAATATATGTATTAATATTAACCATCAATCTGAAATTCCTGAAGAGAAAGAAGAGTAATTTTAAGGATATTCTGTATTACTGAATGTTTTGTGCCTTAGTCGATCCACTGTGATTGGTCAGCAGTGATGCATGCGTAAATGATAAATTGAGGCAAAATATCTGAGAGCTAAGGCCCCACATGTGGCCCCTGAACTAAAATGAGCTCCACACCCTTGGCTTTGAGTGCGAGGACACTAAGAGTGAGTGGATGGACGATGCGTTCAGGCTCAGGGGTGGTTCTTACCAGGGAATAGTTGCGTGGTGGGGGCGCTGATCTGGACCTGCTGGGCAACTCTGTAAGCGGTGTCTGGCTGTGATCCTCTTCGGTGTGTGCAAAATCCTGATGTTTTCGTCACTCCTTCGGGAGGATTTTGAAACGCTAATACATTTAGGACGTCCACTGGTTCTGTATAGGAGGGCAGAGAAGACACATGTTATATCGACATTCCGACTGTGTCCTTCACTGTGAGCAATAGATGAATGGCTGCTGCTGATGGTTTTTTTGCATTTGTTGTTTTTTTTTTTAATTATTGAATTTCAAATACATGCACAAAACTTGTGCACACGGCACAATGTGTACTTAATATGAAATAAGTAGCAAAAAGTGTAGGTAGATGAGATATATCACATACACACGCAAAAAAAAAACCCCAACTATATTTATGGTTTAACTTTAGGAAAATATCAGAAAGACAGTTCCTCTACTGAACCAGGATTGCAACTAATGAGCATTTTCATGACTGATAGTTTTCTCTTTATAGTCTATAAAATGTTGAAAAAAAGGAAAAACTGTTCCCCAAAGTACAAAATGATGTAATCTAATGTCACTCTTAGTCACAAACCGAAGATATTGAACTCAGTAAACTGTCGCAGAGGAAAAGAGAAGCATTTGCATTTAATGGAATGGAATGGGAGACTTTGAAACTTTCAACTCAAGACAATTATTAAAATAATTGTTGACTAATTCAGCAGTTGACATCTAATCGATAAATCATTGCAGCTTTAAGTTTCACACATATTGAGATATTTGAAGTCATCTTCTGTATCGCTTGCTAATGAGCATTTCCATTTCACATAAGGTGCAAGTATCCTATTCAGGAAGTTATAGTTTCATCGTTTTCCCTTTTTGTCTCAAACTAATAATGTCTTGTGAAATAGTTGACATAGTTGACAACTCGTGGACTAACTCTTGCAGCTCTGGGTAATGTAATCCCAGAGTGCACCATGTGCCTTAATAGTTAAACTAGGAAAAGCTCTCTTCTCATGGCACTGCAGGGTTATCGCACAGGAAATACTGCTGGCCGAGGCCGAGCATAGAGCATAATGAAAAACGTGCCAGCGGAGGTCTAGCTCTATAACACCTGGATAGGTTTACCTTGATAAGGCTCACCGGAGGCTCTCTGTGTTTTATTTTCTCTTCAATCTGATGCACTTTATATAAAAGACCCAGTGAGAGCCAACTGTGTTCCTAGAGACTCATGGGAAAGTATTACAATGATGTCTTTTCATTAAAACATCTTGACAGGGAGAGAAGCAGCAGACTATGGCCTCTTCACCTCCTTCTTATCTGAGCCAGACCTTGCAAATTCATCCATGTAAATGCAACCTTTTACTCGTTATCTAACAAGACATGATGGTGCTACTGTTGGTTTTTCAGTAGAGGTACAATGGCGTATCGCTTCAATGCACAGGAGACTGTTAAACGCAATAAGACTAATCTGTTCTCGCAAAGGATAAATAAGTGAGCCGAGGTGTATGGAAGCATCGGCGGGCTTTTCTTCACAGCTCTAAATCCAGTGTTTTGGTTGGCACGTGGAGGTCCGGTCACTCTCAAATAGTTTCTTTGCTTTCTGGGTTAAAAAAAAAAATGGGGGAGTCTTAAACGCTGTCTTACAGAACTCTGCTCTCCATGCTTGCTGGTCAACATTCCAGCTCAGGCAGGAGAAAGCCAAATAAGAGCCTGTTGTGTGGCGTTGAGAGAAGTATGTAGTTTAAGGACAAGGCTGTGTTTCAACATGAGCATTTTCTACTGGATACAAAATGTGTCCGGAGAGATTTTCAGCAAAATTACCAACAATTGTATTTTTCATGAACTGATCAACTGTTCCAGCTAATGTTCAAGCCAGTGATTAAAACAGCTGGTGATGAATTCACTTAGTCCACAAGTAACCGATCAATCATTGCCGCTCTGCATTTCGTGCGTTACCAAGGGCTTACAGTGCCTCTATTACTTTTTCATGTCTGACCTGCCTCTACTTGTCTATCTGAACATTTTAGCAGTGCCTGTGGAAGCGACCAGAGCTCTTCTATAAACTACTACAAACAAAGCAAATATTAGTGTAAGAATAATGTCCTGTCATCCCAGCCGTCACCTATTCTTATTTCTACAAAAAGGCACCAAGCTGTCAAAGAAGAAAGTCTGCATCTTTTAACATCAGCCAATCACAACTCGGCACAGTGAGAGGAGGAACCATAATATGCAAACTGTTCCGCTGTAGGAATGCCATTGCTACGGACAACTCTGCCTTTTGTTGTGGCTTTCCGAGGATGAACTAGTTACTTATTTTGGAGCGTGAACTGAGAGCTTCATTGTGAGTTCCCGCAGAGTTGCTTTCAGTTCTAGCTCCAGGACTCACACGTTCCAGATGTGGCAATGTGGCCGAGCGACGACCCTCGCACAGAGGTGCTGAGAAAACGTCAACACCGGCCAATCCATTAAGGTGGCCAAATGAGTGTGTGCGGGATTTGAAAGGGTGCATCTGATGAGCCGGTGTGAGTTTGCACTGGAGGCCGAACAAACAAGATGCATAGCTTAACATATCAGTAGAACCCGGAGGTGGCGCGGAGCGATCGGTCAAGGCCGCCTCTATCGCTGAGTAACTGGATCATTCGCACATCGTTATGCAAATTACAGAGGCACGCTGGGAAGGGAGGGGCCGTTTGACACATTTACACACACAAGCTAATCTGATCTGATAGTTATCTTGTTCACAGGTGTTCATCGATATAGACGTCAGCGTCTTCCATGAAATAAATCAACGCCATTCCTAGGACAATGGCCAAACACTCCGCCTCCACTCTTGCCTAATTGCAGGAAACCTATGACTAAAGAACACTAGTGTCCACAGTCTCTTAGAGTGGATCCCACTGCCTCATTTTTCGGCTTTTACATCTTTTCGGAAAGGTGAAATTGGCTGGTAAATGGAGGAGGACCTTTTCACCTGCAGCTCCCTGAGACTCTAATAATATCTTCAGTCACAGTGTCTCTCTCTCTCTCTCTCTCAATATATGCCCCCTCTCACTCCCTCTCTTTCCTCCTGCTTCCACCACGCTGCTGGCTAAAACAAGACGGCTTTATGCTGGTGTCATACCAAGGAAACCTGACGGAGATCTGCCCAGTTTTTCAAAGCATATTTTCACTCAACTCACCCCACACCCCTACCCCCCACCTCGCTTTTCTTCTAGTTGGGATATTTTACTACAAGAATAAGTCTATAGTTGCGGTGTATGAATGTAACTGTAATATTGTCTAATAAAAAAAAAAATCTAAATAATTTTTTTAAGTCCATTTGCACGAGTATTAGAGCATGTAATTACAGAGAGGAAGCCAAAATATATCATGAAAGAGTCAAAGTTGTGGAGGTCTGACATGTGACAGCTTCAGCAGCAGTGAGGTCCACCGAGAAGCAGATACGCTGATGTTCCTGGTGGTGCACATTAAGGGAGAGGGCCCTTAAAGTACTAGCTTTGCCTGCTGGAATGCACATCTGAGCTTGTGCCCCAGGGGCTGAGAGAACGTGTCTGTACACTGCTAGATGGAGAAGGCACCCTGCAGAAACAGCTCCGACTGCCATAAAGCGCACATAGGAAGCTGAGCAAGACCGCAGAACATAGAGCCCGAAGCAGGAAACAAACAAGACGAGGGTTGAAGAAGAGGCAGGAGTTAATGATTTAGCGTGGAGAGCGTTTCAGTCTTATACAAAACTATAATGTAGAATGAAGATGAGTAAATCTGGTCCGGCTGCATCCATACTTCATCAACCCATGAAGACCCAAACAAAGACTGCCAACAAAATCCATCAATTGATCAATACGAATTAATCCACTAATGAATACATGTCAATAATTACTGCAAAATACAGTTATTTATCTTTTCAACACCTCACTGGATGTTTAGAGGCTCAGTAGTTACCATGGAAACACTCATCTTCTACAACATCGATTTACCAGTAAAGCCCGTGGAGTTGAAACAGTGACAGTGGGTGAGCACACTGGGTTTATGTTCAGTTAATGATAGATTTGACTGAAAAGGTGACTTTTTCTTCTGTTTCCTCTTTTTTTTCACAATACCCATCAACTGTACACTAAGCTTTTATGAACATCTACATAATCAATCAATTAAATAGAGAAAACTATCCGATTTGCACTGTAGACACTAAATTAAGAAGATCGCATTACAACGAACTGTGATAAATCACTGAAGGAAGAAAAATTGACTTGGGAACTGACACAAAAGTAACACTGGGTCCTTATGAGTTAAGTGACTAAATTTGATCACTTCTTTGTAAATCTGCGAAGTGCGTCTATCTGAATATGCACATAACTTATCAGAAACCCATCTATATGTCAAGAGGTGAGGCCTGTGCAGTCCTGAACCCTGTGACTCGGGGCTATAATGGCTGCAGGCTGGGCCCATACGCAGGCCCGCACTCTTTGAAGGCTCTTAAATCATAGGGAAGTGCAACAAGGACCATCATCAAATAACTGCTCACAGTACTTAGACGGGAAGCATTCCCACCGCTCACACAGCACAGCCTTGTCCTGAGCCGACCAAACATCTAAGTGCAAAGTTGAGGGGAAGAGTCGGGTACCTGGAGGGGTGGGGGT
>JAPTHA010000014.1:423087-433862 GCA_029814585.1 Gymnapogon annona
GGACAACATCCTGTTTTTATTTTTTTATTTCAATACTCGTACCTCTCACTTGATCCGGCCTACAATCCGATTTCATTTAGTGGAAAGATGTTTATGCTCGTACATTGTCCACTTCTTAACATAAAATCACTAAAAAGCTGTCAAACTGAATTCCCTGGCCAAGTCCTGGTCACTCTGTACCAATCAGCTTGCATTTCCATCTCCTCCTTGCCTGCATCTGACTTGCACAAACCGGGTGTAATGTTTACTCGGAGCCAGGTTTCGACTGTCAATGAAAATACCAGTCATTCTCAAGGTAACATCAACATGCCTCGGGCCAGATGGAGTCTCTAGACACCCTCCATGACGACACTCGTGTCTGGATGTGCTTGTGGGCTTTTGAGCGGTGTTGTCAAGGTTTTGCGAGGCCTGGTACAGTTCTAGTTCCTGGCCCCCCCCCGATATTGAAACTATATTTTAATGCACATAGTAAGTCAGCCGGTGTGTCGGTGCCAGCACAGATCCAGACAGTGAGCGCTGAGGCCTGTAGATTTGTTGTGGCAGGTTCTGCCAAAACAGATGTAGAGTAGATATTTACTGTGATGCATAAATATGCGATGGAGTGACAAATTAAAGGAAAAGCTCTATATCTGTTCAGACGGTACTAGCATATGGACTCTGCTGCAAGGATGAGGTCTTCCAAAAGACCCCCCCCACACACACATACACGCACAATGTAGTTTACTAGGCTTTTATAACCAAATGGAATCTAAATTTAAAAAATAAGCGTTAATTAAAAATGAAAATGTGAATGAAAAAATGACTGAGGGCATTGAATGTAGACACTAGTCCTTATCAAATGTCGGTGGAAGTCGACATCCCAATGTGTATTTGGCTACTTCATTCTAGTCATTAATTGCAGTTAAATGTTTGTCATTCCTATGATAAACTGGCGTCATGTCCAGTCTGGTATCAGCTGGGATCGACTTTATAGAGGGTCAAATGCTTACAGAAAAAATGAACAAAAGAATGCAATAGATGAAAACTAAAACGCCACTGGCTCCATAATCTGCACTGACCTTCTCGTGAAAACAAACTGCTTTGTACCAAAATAATACACCTCGTGTGTGTGTAAATGACAGGTAAATACAGCCCTGAGTGATTCCATTCACTGAGGGGAAAAACCAGCCATTCAGGGAGTGACCAGGTCTCATATGAACCGCAGTTTCATTTGCATGTAAATCACAGTAAGTGGCTGCGTTTGATTTGTCGCATTTTAACAGTCGTGGCGCGTACACTAAAACAACACCCTTCAGCTGGAATGTAGGGTTTCTACAGATGAACAATAGCTACAGTGTTTTCTGACTTTTTGACTTCACAGGCAAAAACGTCTGATTGCTTTTATTCACATTTCTAGGATAATAAAAAAAAGTGTCTCAAAAGTACAAGAACGGCAGGAAATCCACAGAAGTTCTTGGAGACCAGTATAAAACCTACCATTACTGATTCTTGCGGGTTCATGTGGTTTGAGGCTTTGTACATCAGTGTACGGCAGCTTTTCTCTGCATCTTCATTTTTCTCAGTTCAGGATGCAATATTCCCCAATTTACCATCTGCCTCTTCCCCCCGTTGCCATTTTACTTGCTGTTACATACCCCAGCTGCTGTATACAAGAAGCAAATGAAGACCTGGAACATGCAGTGAGTACATGCACAGGAAACACCGCTACACGCCGCAAAAGTCCAACGTCAAATTGTTACTGTGACCTTTTAGACTCCGGGCGACTTAGACTTGATTACAGAGTTCCGACATGTAATGACTGGCCTTCATTCAGCGCAGCAACAGTGAGGTGGAAATAAAAAGAGACTCTTGAACATGTGTCTCTTTATGTTCGCTGCAGGCTCAGAGGTAACCAGCACGGCTTTCCAACCTCCGATGGCCTTAACCCGACCACGCACTCATGTCAGTGCATAGAAAGCTACGGATGTTCGTCCCTCGATGATGAGTCCTCACCCTGGCGGGGGTTGTTACCCACAGATTGATGACGCTTACAGCCGCAGTGGTCGCCCAGAGGTGTAATTGTATTCATGACACGCTATGGATGTGTCACCATTCGAGGCGGTTTGAGCAAAATGAGGCTTTGTGATCGAGATGGTTTTAGGCGACTCATGCAAATGTGTACGTGGTGGCGCTCGGGTGGCGGGACGTGACAGTCGCCGACGGTTGTTGAGGGCAGTTTATCAGTTTTGCGTTTGGACAAGGTGAAGTTAAACCCAGGCGAACAGAACAAGCGGCCTGTCAAAGCCAATCAGTGCGGGGCGTACATCAGCTCTTTGTGAGTAATGGCTTGACCTCTAGTTGGCCTGGTTCTGAACCAGAACCAGAATCGATGCAGTTCATTCTTTCTATATCTTGCCACGGAAACATCATGCCACTATGCTCTGAAGAAGGCAGCAGAAGCAGCCGGAACTGTCAGTGGAGGAAAAATAAACGCAACATCAACTCTGTACTCGCCGTGGAAATAAGAAAGAACCCAGTTACTTCCAGAACCAGAATCAACAACACATGTACTGTATCACCAGTGTTTCGGCGCTGGCTGCTGCTGACTCTGACAGAGTAAATGGCAGGAGGAAGCGGACTGCTTCGTCAACACCAGAGTGCAAGTGCGGTTGTCAGTCTTACAAGTCTTTTTTTTTTTTTTTTTTTTTTTACGAGAGAGAAAATGTGTCAATTCTAAGGTATGCTTATTCATTATGAAGAGACTGATGGCTCCTCGATCCATAATTGATGCCTGAAGACCCTGCAACTTTCATGAAGTTGTCCGAACGAGTAGCATTTAAAAGTGAAGTAAAGTAATGTGTTTGAATAATTAATCTATAATGTCTTGGAGAAGAATTAGCACCAAGGTCATCAGTTTTACTTAAGCCAGGAAGTTTATTTATTCACTGTAGTATAATCACATGCGTAGCTTTTTATGCTCTTGTTTTTTTTTTTTTTTAATACTTCGGTGTCTACAGGGCTGCGCTGAAAAATAATCCACTCGTGCTTTAGCTTTTAATATAGATTTTTGAGAGGAAGTGTCAACTTTCCTCACAAGTTATGCAGTAGGTACAGTTACAGCGCAAGATTTTAGTCAGTTATTGCATCGCCCTGTAAGACTGCATCGCTATGTAAAAGTACACCCTGCATCGCTATAAAGTGTTCATCCCCAATGTGAGTTGCTACCTCCCTTTTCTGACATTATACCTCCTTTCTCATTGCTCTCTCTGCCCCGCGCTGTCCGAGTTGCCAACTAAATCTCAGCCTCATCTTGTCCGCCGTAACCTTGTTTATTCCCAACAGTGGCATTAGCAAAGCTGTAAAAGTATTTATGGGGGTACAAATGCGGGACAGCCAATCTAAGGTAAATCTATAAATCCTGGCTGTTGATTTCTCAGGGCCAGGAGGTGCAGGCCGGTGATCAGTAGAAGTAGAAAGTATTCCCCGGGTGACTCTATGTGACTAACGCAGGGAGGCCGAGCCGCATGCCAAACAGCGCTATGGCGACACTGTTGTGCTTTTATTATGACCAGGCTGGCCTTCGCCTCCCGAAGTGAGAGGCCGCCCCGGCTATCCATCTACCACAAGTCGGTATCATTAGCAAACACCCAACTGGGACCTGACTCAGCACAAAGTCTGTTTGTTGTACATATGTTTTTTTTTGTTTTTTTTGTGTGTATGTGTTTTTATGTCACAATTTGCACCGTGTCCTTGGCTCATTTTAGGAATCGCATTTACAAGGTGGGAGTTACAATTACGAAAATAAATGACTGCAATATGCGAAGACGGGTTTCCCTTCTTTAAAAGTCTTGCAAGACTTTACACATCTGCACTTAACACCTTAAAAAACTCTTTAAAATGTATCGAATTTGGTATAGTAGCTCTTAAGTTACGTTGCCATACATTTGCTGTACTGTGTGTCTGTGAAATGTCCAAACTGTAAAGATTAAATATAGATTGGAAGTTGGAAACAATTATTCAGTCCCACGTTTTGTGGCTCTTGGGTGGAAACCTCTTATGTCCAAAATGGTTATTTTTCAGGCAGCTCGAACAAAAACCAATGTACATTGTAAATAAATGAATGGACTATAGAGGTGTTTTTAAACACTTGTCACTGCTGAAATATTTCTAAAACTGTCAGGCTGACCAATAGAATCCTTTTGTGCCCCCCCCCTCAAAAAAAGGGGGCAATAACCTGCCCTTCACCTGCTTGTGTCACTCCGAAACTTCTAAAGATATCAAGGTATTCCTCTCTTTTGTGGCTCAAGTGGGTCGAAGGCTTTATCTTTTCCACCTCTGTCAAACTTGTCTCCTCTTTTAACCTTGCGCTCCTCTCTGTCGTGTGGCGGCCGAGGTGCTTCCATCTCTAATAAGATTTACTGAGAGCACAGCAGAGAGAGCAGGGTGATATGTCTTGGGAGCTCTATCCTCAATATTGGCAGGGAAATCAATGTGGTGAATAAACCTACCAGCACAGTTTGCAATCAGCTGCCTAGGCCCAAAGTAATCACTGCATTGAAATAATCCTGAAAGGTTCCCCCACTGTAGCAAAGTTAATAAGAAAAGAGTCATGCAGGCCTACACCTTGAATTAGATATTAATCCTTGTATCAAGAATAATTACGGCGGAGGTTCGGGAACGGTGACCTTGCGGAGCGAGCCCCTCTGGTTCATCCCTTTCAACATTCAACAGGCGTCTGCGTTGCCAGATGTGTACTCGGTGACCATGTACTTTGTTGCTGTTTGATTCTTTGTGATACGCCAGGACAGAACGCTCCCCAGGGCGGCCCCACACCTCATCATCAACACTTTTCCAAATTGTTTACATTAATCCCATCTACCTATCCACTCCTTCCCACGGCAGCTCTGTGTAATTCCGCCCTATTGTCGCGGTTTTGACAGACAGTCGAGCCAACACGCACTAATTAGCTGAGAATATTAGCTCTGTGCGGCTCTGGAAATTTCCTCTAATGCTCCTTAATGGGTGTCAGGTCATTTGTTAATACTCCCAGGGCAAATTGAAAGGATCTCCGTGTACACACTCCCACTGAGGTTCCACATAAATCCCTGCTTCTTTGTTGTTGTATTATTTAGCAGCGGAGGAAGACTCTCCATGGGGAGGGTCCGTCGCAGGTTGCCTCGGGGATGCAGCGAGCCGTCTGCCGTTCACGGGATGCTTTGAATACTGTGAGGATGGTTGGTGCCAATCAGCTGTCAGGCAGATAACTCAGGCCTTTGGTGAAATCCTCCATAATTTTTCTGTATGACAGGTCAAGTAGAGTTGGGTTTAGTGGGATTCAAAGCTCCTTTATGTCTGCCTCTTTAGGTTTAATTGTGATTTATTTTGCACTGCATGTTTCCGTCTGTCAGAGGAACCTTTACACCCCCCCGCCAAAAAAAAAAAAAATCATATATCAAGTTCTTCATAGAGTTCATCGGTTATACAAAAACATTCAACCTTCATATATTCACTAGAAGTCAGGATGTCTTTCTTAAAAATTGGTTTTGGGGCTGCTCATTCGAAATCTCAATATCAGCATATGAAATTATTACACCATGAAAAAAATGAGGGTTTAGGTTGAGTAAAGAGAGGGGAAAAAATGGTGTGATTTTGAACATGGATGAACGTGGAATAAGATAAGATGGTAAAAGATGAGTTAAGAATAGGATAAGATAAGATGGACTTTATTGATCCAACTGAGGAGAGATGTCTCAGTTGACAGCAACAAATACAAAAATAAAGTGCAGGAAAGACAAAACAGAAAATATGCACTTGTGGAACACAAAATATCGAAAGAAAAAAGAAGTGTTCATGCAAATGTACATTTCACTTTAAATATATTCATATTTACACTGCATTTGCACATGCACACAGTGTGATATGGGGGTGTTATGACTTGTTAAATCATGCAGCGGCTGAATAGCTGTATTTCATCTGTGCTTCCTGACTGTGGTAAACCTTTGCCTACAGTTAACCGTGCATCACTCACTCGGTATTATCTTCAGCCCTCACAGCGGTGTTTGTGCACCTGTGTTGCAGGCAGAGTGGCGTATTACAGTACGTCGCTGTCTTCATGTCATTTCCTCCTTTGATATGGACACAGTGTTCCTGTTTGTGAATGTCAGTCTCTGGGTGCGTTCATTAAACATGTGGCCTATACATGGGAGTACATATGGGGTCCTCCCCTTGGCCCGGGGGTCTGGAAAATGGCAGTAATGATTGTGGAGCACCGGGTCCAAAGATCTACGGGGTCCTCTATTGAACTAGCTGCACATCAGACAACCAGGTGTCCCTTACCCCCCGTCCGGGCCTGTTTAACAGCGTGTGTGCACACCGGTGCTACTGTGAGGAGCTGTGGTGGGGCCTCACTGCAGTAGGTCCCAGTGTGATGCACAATAATGACCTGTCAGAAATCCAGGCCTCTGAAAACAGGGATAATCCACAGAGGCTATCTGACTAAATGAATTCTAACCGGAGCCAAGCTAACCCCCTGAGACCCCTGGAAAAAAAGCATAATCTATTTGGCTGGTGTCGTATCAAAACTGACAGTAGAGGAAAAGGAAAAAAAAAGCACACAAAAATAGCACCGTGCTTGGCTTGAGGTGTAAGATTTCTGCAAGAGACACCACTATCGTTCTGTACAAAATAATTACATCATCGTTTCTAGTGTTACATTGATGTTATTCATTTTCTAAATCACAGTTAGAACACTTACACAAGCACCGTGACGTTCTAGTATTATTCTGAATGTAACAGCTGTCGTGTAAACAGCGTAATCCATTAAAATGTTGTATTTTCCCTCTTTTTCATGCGGGACATGCTGATATTATTCCAGTTTCTAGAGGATTCTTTGGACGTGCACACATTGCATAATAGAGGCCATGCACACAGACATAATCCACTCCAGCTCTCACATACAAACACTCAGTTTCAATCACGCATGTATTTCATCATGCACACACTTGTCACATGCACCTACATTCTCCTCTCACAGATATTGCACAAAGTCCGAGTCCAGCGTTATGTTTCCTGGTTTAGTAAAAATTTTCAAAGAAAAAAATGCAAAATATAAAGGATACCACATATTGTAATATATGGTGATAAATCACTTAAGAAAAGTTAGAGGCCAAAAAAAGTGTATTTGGGAACAAAACTACCACTGGGTTTTTATGAGTTTAAAGAAAAACAAAAAGTCAAATATTTTTCCCTTCAAGGTGTGTGTGACTGTCCATGACCAGTGGTGTATATTGTGATCCTCAGACACCAGTTGTATGCGCTGATGATGCATCCAGTCATATTGTTGTTGTGCTCTGTAAACATGATGCTACCAGATGGGAAAACCTGCCCTCCAGTAGTAATTACAAGTAGGATATATGGGATTTCTCCAGTGGGAGACACAGTGTTGTCTAAGAATACAAACCCAAGGAGTAAACACGGTTCAGTTCATTTGGAAAAACAAAGGGACTGAGGTCAGACGGAGAGGTTTCATTCGCACAAACAATCCAAGAACCAAATTTGTGCATTAATTTCTTTTAAAATTGCTTTTGCTCTCGAGTGTGTTGAGGGTGCAATAACAAAAGCGCGACACTCTATTCGCACCAAACGCACATACTTTGCTGACACCAAGTCGCAAAACTTGAGAGGCGCGAAAACCTCACAGCTGAAAACATCATGCACCAGAACACAGGCAGAACCAACCACCACCGACCAACCAACACTGTGTAAAAGACGGCAACTTAAGCAAAGATAACAGCATCCCAGAATAACTTTACACCTTCATAAGCCTCAGAGTCACCCTCACCTGTGTAGAAGAAGCACTGACATTCCACCGTCAAATTCCATTCGCTACCAGGGGAGAAAGTGCAGCGTTTGTATTTTTCTATTCTTACTTTTCTTTTGTCTGTTTCTTAATGGTTCTCGTCCCGTGTGGTCGTGTCCTAATGCGTTGGTCAAAGGCCCCACGGTGTTCATTTTCCACATCATTTCAGACGGGCAGAGTGAATCACCACTCCCTCTAGTGGTCACATGACCCCTCTGGCCAGTGGTGTGGAAATTAATTCAGTTCATATGTCGTACGTTGTGTCCAGTGCATTGGGGTGATTGTCTTCTTGTGACTATTGGACATTGTTTTTTTAAATATTTTTTTATTTTTTATTTTTTCATTAGACAGCAACATTACATTACACCACAATACCGTCACATTTATTCACCTGCAGGCCTCACCCCCCCCACCCATATTAACAGGGCCCGAGGCGACAGCCAAAACAAAACAAGACCAAACAGCACGGCACAAGACAAAACAGAATGAAACAAAATAAGACAAGATGTCGTGTCTGGCTTGGTCTTGTCTTGACTTGTCTTGTCTTGACTATTGGACACTGTAGATTGTTTCGTGTGGTTCAGTGTAATGATCCCTCTGGGCTAGGAGCTGTTTGCCAGTCTTGTTCGTCCGTGTTCTTGCGGTTGAGTCTCATTGTCGGTGATGTTTTAAAAGTCAAATCGTAGCAAGCCTTCGCCCGTCGCTGTTAGCTGTCAGTAGTGCTTCCCTGTGATATGCTAAGTGGCGTTGAATGCGAGCCCACAGTCTGCCAACATGACTTTCTGAAGCTCTCTTTACCCGAGCAGGTCTTGTAGGACTTAGGAGTTGTAAGGGCAACATGTGTCTATGTGACTCATGCGGTTCACTTACTTAAGTGTTTTGTTGTTGGTGTTTTTTTTGCGTCTGTTGTCTCTGATCCTGTCATTGTGTGTTCTGAACATCGTCTTGTAGATATATGAATGGAACTGTAATATGGTCTAATGAAAAAATAAAATACATAAAAAAAATTGGATCATAAGAAGCCTTCCCTCATCACCATCAGCCGTGAGTGGTTGTTTCCATGTTAAGTTACATTGAACACGAGCACATAGTCTGCCAAAATGAATTTTCTGAAGCTCTCTTTACCTGAGCAGGGCTTGTAGGTTCAGCAGGTTTTGAGGTCAACATATGTCTCTATGTGACTCGCGCGGTTCACTTATTTATGTGGCTGTTTAATCTTGTTTCTTTGGTTTTTTTGTGTGTGTGCGTTTTGTCTGTTGTCTCTGATGCTGCCTTTGTGTGTTTTGAATGTCCTCCTGTAGTGTATGAAGGTAACTGTAATATTGTCGAATGAAAAACCTGAAATAAAATAATATATATAAGAAAAGTTGAATCATAGGAAGCCGCAGCTCGTCGCCGTTAGCTGTCAGGGGCCGTTTCCATCTTAAGTTCCATTGAATGTGAGTCCACAGTCGGCCAAAGTCACTTTTCTAAAGCTCACTTTACCTCAGCAAGACTTGTAGAACTTAGGAGGTCAGAGGTCAACATACGTCTCTATGGGACTCATGCAGTTCAATTCACGATGTGGGCTCTTTTTTTGTCCTTTTTTGTTTGTCTTTTGTCTGTTGTCTCTGATCCTGTCATTGTGTGTTGTGAATATTGTCTCGTCGTGTATGAATGGAACTGTAATTACATTAGATTCAATATACCTTTAATTGTCCCACAAGGGGCAAAATATTGTCTGATGAAAAATCGAAGTAAAACATTATCAAAAAAAAAAAAAAGAAGAAAAGTGTATCATAAGAAGCCTTCACCCGTCTCCGTTAGCTGTCAGTGGTCGTTTCGTGGGAGATGTTAAGTGACGTTGAAAGGAAGCCCGCAGTCTGCCAAAATGACCTTTCTGATGGAAACTTTAGCCCATAGTAATCCAGTCGGGTCAAATAATCAGTCTGCGCATAGCTTTAGGTGTGTGAGTGGACAGCATTCAATTAGACCCCGATTCTGATCTCCCCCTGGCATAACTTGTCAGGCTGAGTAATATAGCCATCACCCCTGAAGGTGAAAACCGCCCGCTGCGTAGACGGACGCCTATTGTCTGGAGGATTGACAAGGGTTGATGCAACAGGCGGAAGTGAGTCAAGGCCGCTGCACACACTCCCAACACACACGTCTGCCCCTCCCATCCCCTTTCCTCGCCGCTCGTCCTCCCTTCCGTCCCCTGGGATGGTATTTTTCATGCTTTCAACCCACCCGGCAGTGACAAGCCTCTGACAAGCCCTGCTTACTGTGACACCTTTGTGGGTCCAGAGGAGGTTTCCACCACACTGCCTCCTTTGACGGGCATTCTTGAGAGGAAACGTGCATTATTCTAGTATAACTCCCAATTTGATTGATTGGCACCGTCAAACTTTTTGGAGTGAGAGATTCCCCGAGACCAGGCTGACACTGATTTATTTATTTTTGACGGAGTCGCCGGGAAAATTTACGGATGCTGGAAGTATAGTTCTGGATGTTATTCCAAACTGTGGAGTCCTTAAAAACTTTACGGCAATGATAAAATTTACTCCCACTAATGCAGATGAGAGGGAAACGGCATCACTAACAAAGGATTCAGAATATTAACTATATCTTCAGTATACAGTAGAGTATCTCTACACTCCAAATATACCCGACCTAGTCATTCAGTGTCAATCTGTTGCTGATTTCTAAACATCAGTGATGTATTTGTGGGGTTTTTTTTTGTTTGTTGGTTGATTTTGCAGTTTTTTCAGCAAGCACTGCTGGGATGTTTTATGTCAATAGTTGCGGGACTGTTGTCTTGGCAACCAAGAGGACATAGATGATGATGGCCAATGACACTGGTTCTTTTTGAAGTGGTGAATTTCAGAGTGTTTCATAACATGTGTGCGTATGGATGGATGGATGGATGGATGGATGGATGGATGGATGGATGGATGGA
>JAPTHA010000014.1:560820-571152 GCA_029814585.1 Gymnapogon annona
TTGTGTCAATAGCCCTCCCCCCCCTCCTTCCCTCCCAGCCTCTTTATCCCAGTCCAGATGAACAACTGTTGCGGTCGTGGCCAGTGGAGCTGGGAAATAAATGCCTGTCCTGTGTACAGATTATTCCTATCAGCAGCCGGTGCATTGACTGAGCTCCTCACCATGTAAAAGAATGCCACTGCTGTCCCCGATTATAGCCCTATCGCACAGTGTTTCCATTACAGGCCAATAAAATGTAATATACCCAGCTGTCAGTCATGGGGTATAACCCACTAAGAGAATGTGGACCTGGCAGTTTAAAAGCAGACAGATAAGCTGTAAATACTGCAGGTGCGGCCCCTTCAGGACACGTGTGGAAAAAAACTGCCCCATGGGGAGAAATAATGTCCCGCTGTTGTACACCATCTAAATCAGGGGCGTCAAACACATTTGAGTTCAGGGGCCAAATTCAGCTAGATTTGGTGCGAAGTGGGCGGGGCCAGTGAAATAACAGAATCACATATGAATAATGTCAACTCCAAACTGTCCTCTGTCACAGTTCTTCTCGGCAGTGGCTTGGGCCTCTCCCTCTCCCTCAAGGGATAACCCAATCACTTTAACCTTTCCCACCTGTACACGCTGCGCGGCTGCTCAGCATTCTGCAATCAGGAGAGGATAAAGGTGCTGATGCAGACGCCGCGTAGTGTGGAGTCCTCTCCTCGTTTTTCTGTTCTTGTTTGTCTGAGTTGGACTTTGGTTCTGGACTCTGGCTCGTGTCTCTTGCTTTTGTACCAGGTTTGTGTCTTTTGATTTTGTATTTGCTTAGTGTCTTAAGTGTTCTTTGGTTCGGTTGTTTCCTTTCCTGTTGTTTTCCCCTTGGTTAATAGATGTTCCCCTTCATCTCCATACATTGGAGCTCCATTGGATGGATAACCAGAGGGAGTAACCTGCGTTAACTGATGATAGCATTATTTTGCATTAAATTCTATGGCCTGTCAACTACACACTAATTAGCTCTGGTAGCTAGCTGTTAACCTCAAAATCGCAGTCCACAAATCGCAGTCGCAGTCCTCATGCTGTCATCATCTGTGCTCTTGAATGATAGTGGAGGGTTTTCTGGAGAACTGGCCCAGAGCTGATAGTGTAGTCCGGATATGCAGGACTAAGGCATCACAGAATTTCCCATAAGCCCCTCATATGAAACATGCTGTGTAGTCTCCGTGTCACCATGCGGCGTGAGGGGATGGAGAGCCCACACAAGCAGAGTCACAACGCATTTCAAATCCTAAAAATTTGAGGATTATTCCACATGTGCAGAAGTCGTAGGAGGCTGCGATAATATTGTTTAGTTGCAGTCAGTGTTTGGCAGGAAAATACCTCCTTTCAGCACCTTTTAACCTGTGGAGCTAAAATAAATTAATTATACCTTGTGCAACTAAACCTAAATCCACCAGCAGGTAAAACCGACACATACACCTCTGTTATTGTCATATTCTCTACTCTAAGTAATGCCTCTATTGTGTTATCATTACCTGTGCTTTGGCTTTGTAATAGAAACCTCTCTAAGAAACACTAACCGCTGCACAAGTCAGTCCAAACTGAGGCTAAATTAGGCCTTATGAGAAGATATTTGCATGTTTGTGTGGTTCATAGATCTGTTCAGAGCAGCCGGACCTGGATTTGATGGATCCACATTGATCGAAAGTTTAAAAAATATATGATGAAAAGGTAAAAAGGATATATAATTGTGTTATAACATTTCCTTCGACTAAAGTGGACTGTTAAAGTGCTGCTCCTTCTATGCTCTTACTGCTCTTATCTTTGTCGACCATAATTGTTATTATTATTATACTGCGATTCGTTAGCTCTGCTACTTTCCGCACGTCTTCAGCCTTGAAAATATACACCTTAATTTCAGTCTGTGTCGAGGCATTGCTGAACACAAGCTGCCAGCAGCGATGTGCAATCTGGGAAAGCCAAGATTAGCAAAACAAACAAGTTGTAAAAGTGACAGGTAGGAAAACTGCCGGCACTTTCCAGACAGAGACTAATGTGTGGTTCTGTGATCCTACAGGTCATTGGCATCGACGGGGGTTTTGTTGAAGACACGTCTCCTGCAGCGTGCACACGGGAATCTCCCAGAATGCATAGGACGCCAGAACAAAGAGCTGTAAGTTGCCATTTTTCTTTGTTAATAGGGCTCCTTTTTTAAGGAAGGTGCAGCAAAAATGTGACAGCTTCTGGGAATATAATATAAGTTTTGTGTATCGTGCGCTCCTTCTTCTAGTGCTGTAGTTTAACAGAGTCCACTTTTAGAGACGATTATTAGAATTTAATGAAACAGGACGTTGAGATGAGGGACTGTGGACATTTCATGAATTCTCTTTCATTGGTGTTTTATGTTACTATTTATCACAAGATAAGCATTAAAAAAAGCATGGAGACCTTGCACATAAAGGATTTAGTCATGAGAGAGAGAGAGAAGGACTTGAAAGTACCACAAGACTCTGCAACTCGACCCTAGAGGAGCAGAAGACACTGGAAATGGACCAAGAGGAAGAGAAGGCTAGAGACATCCAGTAGTTCCAGAATAACAGGAGACCCTGGACGTGTTGAACAAGAGGAACACAAGATACCAGACAGAGATCCAGAAGAACCAAGGACCAGACCATAGACCCCAAAAAAGCATGTAGACCCTGGAACCTAAAAGACCAAAACAAGACAAACCAGACTCTGGACATAGACCCACAACTGAAGACCTACAAGAACCAAATGACACTGGACATAGACCTAAAGGAGCAGAAGACAATGGACATAGACCTAAAGGACGTCAAGACCCTGGACATAGACCCTAAAGGAACAAAAGACACTGGACCTAAAGTACCAGAAGACACCAGACATGGACCTAAAGTACCAGAAGACACCAGACATGGACCTAAAGGACCAGAAGGTACTGGACATATACTCAGAGGAACAAAAGGCACTGTAACAGAAGTAACAGAAGACACTGGATCCTGACCCAGAAGAACTGAAGCCGGAGGACATAGACCTAAAGGACCAGAATACTTTGGACATCCAGTAGATCCCAAAGACCTGGAAACCCTACCCGAGAGGTCCAGGTCCACACAGTCCATCCACACCATGTCCTCCTCTATTGTTTCTCATATATCTGCTGTCTCAATTGAATTAAAGCCATAAAAGGGCCACCCTACCACTACCCCCCCCCCCCCCCCACACACACACACACACACACACGCACAACACTGGAATCCATCAGGCAGAAGTGGCCGTGCTCGGCGTCGCTCCGAGCGTGAAACACAGTAAACCTTCACAGCTCACTTCACATTTCGTGGGAGAGCCGTGGACGTAAACCAGACCGCTCCGCCAGCTCCGACCACTGAGGCAAAGGGACAGGAAATCATTGGCATCAAAACAACTCTGGCAAAGGTCAGTCAAATCAGGGAAATGGAATTAGTCACCTTGAAGAAACGCAGACTCTGGATCAGATAGAGAAAAAAAAAAGAAAAAAAGAGAGCCCCGCTGTTTATGGATGAGTGTGGGTTTATGGGTAATTATGGCGTGTAATTGACCATCTCCATTTCTTAATTAACGTGACAATTAAAAACAGACTGAAATGATGACATGCTGTACACAAGGGTGGAGGCTGAGACATGGACGGTCTCTGTTCATCCACGGACTGGGAAAAAGGAGCAGTTTTAGAAGAAATGGGCACAATTTTTGTGGACATTTATAAAGACTTTTTTATAAAGCAGAGATGACAAATTCACTTCAGTCGCAGGGTGACATTCAGGTACATTTGATCTGAAGTGGACGGAACTAGTAAAATAATGAGATATGGCTAATGTCAACTTTGAAATTTTCTCTATGTTTTAAAGTGAAAAAAGTCAACTTACATGATGAAAATGTCTGCATCTAAAAACTATCCTTTAAGGCAACGTGAATAAACGCAAACAAACTGAAAAGTGTCACTTACATTTTTAATTAGTAAGAGGCAGAATATTGTTGTGCTATTATTATTGTACCTAACAGTCATTTCAGGTTGTTCATAGTTGTTCAGGTTACTTAAATTTTTTTGCAAAATCATCCTTTGTTTTCCTGTAAATACATGAAAACGTTGTGGACATTGGAGTTGGGAGTATTTATATTATGGTATGTATTTCACTGGTCTCACCCACTTGAGATTGAAGGTGTCTGAATGTGGATCCTGAACTAATATTATTAATATTTTCTGTGTAATTCTAGCATTGCACAAATTCGGGCCACGTGTTTGACACCTATGACTTAAAGGATCAACTTTTCCTTCTCCTTCTTAAGTTTCTTTTGTTCGTTTTCCTTTTCTTCTGCATCTCCTCCTACTTCCTTCGTTGACTTTTTTATTCCTTCTTCTGGTCCTTCTCCTTCTCTCACGATATCTTTTCTTTCTCCATCTCCCCTTTTTTGTTCTTCGTCATCATTTTCATCTTCTTCCTCCTGTTCTTCTTCCTTTTCCTCTTCTTCTTCCTCCACCTCCCCCTGTTATGCAGTATCTCTGGAACAGCATGCACAATCACTCTTGACGTTAAAATAAATGAATTAATAATAATAATTACTTTATTACAAAACTGAGCTTCTAAACTCCAGAAAAAGGATAAATTTAGACTTTTTTCTTTTATACTACATATAAACTCTGGCCAACTTTTTTGAAAAAAAAACAAAACAAAACACGATGCAGAGTCATCCCTTAATCCTGAACATCACCAGATTCATGCCCAGCCTTCTGTGGTTATAACGTGATGCCCCTGCATTAATGGTGCAGCTGTCGGACTAAACTACATATGAATGGTGAAGTGGTTTAGTCTGATTTAACAAGTTTCCCACATGAAATATTTCACAACTTATGAGTTCTGCTATACTCAAGGCACCAACAGGTAATGGAACTCCGGGTGGAACAATGACTTCTCCTTCTTTTTCAGCTTTTGAGTCTTTGTTTGTGTAAGATTACAGCTGTACCTGAGCTCAGAAGGAGACGCAGCGCTAATCTGTTCTCATTCCGCCATATGTCCGTTGTGTTTGTACGTTTTCCTGTGAGACATTTGCAGGCCGGAAAAGAAAGGGGGAAAAAAAAAAAAAGCCCTCTATATAGTTTTATCTGGCCACATGTGCATCAATTTACTTTAGAAATAATGATAAACTTAATGCTTTCATGTCACATTTGCATTAGATTTCAAGGCCCCAGACTCACTGCAGAGCAGCGTTTCCCCATTCGGAGAGAAGTGTTTCCATGACAAAACAGACCAAACTCTTGAGTGCTTCATCATCAGTATGCATTTACGGCGCATCCCAGTGTTGTTTGGTGGCGTTTTTTTATGAATGCCGGTGCTGACAGCTGCATCTGACCCTCGCTACCAAATTAAATCCCCACGCTCTGAGGCCATTTTTTTTACATCTTAAAGGTGCTAAGAGCAGCATTTTGAGCCCCTTAAAAACTAAGACAGCCTTCCCCTATTTGCCTTCTGTCAAAGCAGGATGTTGTTACCTGTCAACCTTCTGCCCTGACCCCCCCACCACCACCAGCACCGCTGCTGCCTTCATCGCTCGGCTGAGTCTGAAGAGCCACGGAGAGGTTGAGAGCCATTATCAGCCCTCCATAAAAGCCAATACGCATTTGACCGGGTAAGTGCAAACCGTGCTTTTAGAATCCACCTCCTGCAATTGCGACACTCTGTTTTGCACTGTAAAGCAATCACGCATTTGTGTATCAAAAGTCAAGTCATTATCGCCAACCTTGCAAACTACATAGTAGACCTTAGAGTTGAAAAGGTAAAGAAGAAAAAAAAAAAAGAGTACGCTCAAATCTGGCAGCGTGTGCTGTGTGGTTGATGTGAACTAACCACAAGAAGTCAAACCTTCGCCGTTAACCCAAAACCACTGACCTAAACCATGTAATACCTGTTGATCCAGTAATCCTATTAATACACGTCAACAATCAATGTAAATACAGTTATTCATCTTTTCATGGTCACCAGATATGAGCCATTTGGACGTTCAAAGACTGTAGTTGCCATGGCAACACCATCATCTTCTACAACATTGATTCACCAGTGAAACCCATGGCGTTGAATCAAAGACAGTGGATGGAGACACACAGACAGACAGTTAGATGGTATATATGTGGGCTTGGCTCAATGACAGTGGTTAGAGACATTAGGTTTATCACATTTATGACATTTCGTTACCAGATTCATTGTGTATGTCTGTGTAATGACACTAAAGGAAGTCTAAGTCTAAGTTTATGTTGGACTGAGAAAGTCACTATTTCTTCAGTTTTCCCTGTTTTTGATACAATAACACTCAACTTTAGCCTGGGCTTCTTTGAACATTTACACCATCAGTGAATTACATATAGAAAAGTACACAATGTTCCCTGGAAAAACAAAACAAAAGTGAGTGGGTAATGACGTAAGAATTTGTGATAACTCACCTGAGAAAAGGGAATTATAGAGAAAATGTAATATTTTGGAACTGCCACAAAAGTAACACTGGGTCTTGGTGGGTAACAGGACAGAAATGCAAATTAAATTCGCCTCTCCCCTGGCCTTTGTGTACAAACCATAAACGCCCTGTGACTCAAAGCTGGTTTCGATAGAATGTCAAACATAAAAGCAAATAACAAAGACGGTCACTTTTACCTTTACTTCCTGACATGATGTCGTGCTCTCAGCTTTCACAGTGTTTACACCTCAGCCATGCCTGACAATTTACAATTCCCCTTGTCCTGTTTACCGCCCACAGTCACTGCGTTTTGTTTTATTTTGTTTGTTTTTTTTATGCCAGCTTGAGTTTGCATTGATTTATTACCAGAAAAAAAAAAAAAAACAATGGTTCACGGAGAGTGTGCTGAAGTCCTGTAGACTGTAATTTACATCCATGGTAGTACTGGAAAACAAGGTATTTTCTCCAGGAGGGACCATTCCCAGATGCTAGCTCGATCTGGTACAATGTGATCTTGTTAAGACGGGCTGAATATAGAAGGAAAACACAAAAAAAAAACAGAGTGAAGGCTGGGTGATTATTTACTGCCTATTAGCTGGATGCAGTGGGGCATTACTTAGCTCCACGCTGCGCAGCCTGCCATCGCCACTGCATCCAGGGACCCTGCAGAAGAATCCTGTCATATATAGCACATTGTACGTCTTTGCACTTTCTTCCAGGCAATACAGCAAACTCCTTAGCAACACTCGGGGGACGGAGAATGACCAACTTTAACTAAATGTCTAGAGTCGTGGTCCAGAGTAGCCATTTAGGAATGCACTGTAATGTTCCCTCTGGCACATCCTGTCTCCCCAATTAGGGGTCCGAATGGAGGTACTTGAACGCGGCACCGCTGTAGATGGATGTTGTCACTTTGTGTGTGTGTGTGTGGGTGGGTGTGGGGGTATAGGGGGGTGATGTAGCAGAATGATAGAGGCGGGACTGAGCAGATCCCCCAAGTGCAATGTTGAGGAAGTTCCGAGTAAAGGCGTGAGGTTTTCTAACAAGCAGGAAGCTTCGAGGCTGCTGTGATACATTTCATGAGGCAGACAGACATGGGGAGGGTAGGGGGTGAGGATGGGGGATTCATTTGTAAGACAGTGAAACCCATCAAGACACAATGACATGCGATGTAGTCAGTGGTTCTGAGCCGAGGCCAGCGCTGTTGTGAGGTTTCCAGAGCTGGACAACAACAGTGTGTTTACTCTGCCTGAGGACAGCGCTTTCATTTGCCCGAGGTGTTCACAGTCACACACAACGGGTTCAAATGAGGCCATCGTAACCACCCGAGGCCAAGCTGTTCGGTTGGGTTTGGCTTGGTTCGATCTGTCCGGGTAGACGTACTGTACCTGCAACATGAGTTTGTCTGTCGTTGCTTCAGGTTGTGAACGCTGTTGTGTAAGTGATCCAGTGTCAGTCGTCTCTGTTGTTGAAAAGTCATCCCTTACTTCATAACATTACTGCCACAATGTGTGACATGACTCCTGTGTTACTGTTGAGTTACACACCAACTCTCATAAATTGCATATGAGCAGTCGACAACAGGACAAAAGTCATGTAAATGATTTAGCAATAAACAAAAAAAAATGCAGCAAATCAATATGACACAAGATAAAGCAGACTGAAAACATAAAATATGTAACAAAATTAAAATAATCGCACAACAAAATGACGTAAACGAGATGCCAATTATGTTAAATTGTGCAAAAAGGATGAAAAATATTAAAAAATGCAATGAAATCAATTGTTTCAAAGGACGAGACAAAAGAAATGGGATAACAAGCAAATGTAACATCAAACATGCAACAAATGTAGTGGAACGTGTCCAAAATCTGAAGGTAGAACATGCCCAGTCGTAATGACTTAAAAATTCAGGAAGATGCTGAAACATTTGGAAGTGTCTCAGTATGACCAGAAGAAAAGAAAAATATATAAGCGGATAACAAACCTGTTGCGCTTTCATCACTCAGCTCTGAATGTACACGGACCAGAACACCCTCCTTATAATAAATTTATGTCGTCTAATGAGTATTTCGATTCCTTGCGTGTAATCGCATGGCATAAAACCCTCCATAGGTCTGCGTAAGGTCTTTAATTTCACAATTCCATTCGGAGCTGGGGGGATGCTACGGACAAATCAATGTGCACAATTAGACATGGAGTCCAGCAATTAGCAGTCGCGCTAATGTGCTCCCATGGATTTTCTAGTTGGGGTGAAGGAAAGCAATACTGCTACAGCTAAATCTCTCAGTACCTGTCCTAAGTCAGCATCTCCCTGACACCACTCACCCACGCGCCGCTTCCCTGAGCTTTTCCCCACAGACATGGTTTCCATTGCTTTAACCAAAAAAAGTGTGATAAAGTTGGGGGGCGGGAGGGTGTTTAAGGGAAAAGGAGCATCAGTAAAAGGGGACAAAAGGCCCAGTTTCTACAAGTTTGTTTGATTCGGCCCATTTTCCAGCAGATAAAATAAGTTAGATTTTCATGATTACAAATGAGTGAATCCGTGGGACTTTAACCCTCATACAGCAGGTTTGGTGGCGCATCTTTATTCTGAAAGTTAAAACAGGAAGTATTTGCTCGGTAGCATGTGGCATATCTATACAGATACACCTTCTACGGCTGAGATTCCAGAAGATATGGGACATGAAGTGGAAATGTCAACATAAGAAAATGAGGTCATTTTGATTTTTATGGAAGCAACGCGTCTCCGAAAATTTGGGGAACGGAGGCAACAACAGAATAGTTGGAGAAGTAACTGAAAAAACCAGAGGAATATTCTACAATACATGTGCATTTATCCCACATTATACATTTATACCACTTCATTGCTGTATATCGCGATGTTCCTTAATCTGTACATAACAATCCATATAGTACATCATCTATATAGTACAGTGTATTCATAGTACACCATCTACCTTTTTTCAGTGATGTACCCCCAGTGAAATATTTTTTTAGCTAAATATCCCCTAACAAGCGAAGGGTATTTCTTGGTTGAAAAAAAGATCTAACACAGCACTGTGTCTTCACTGCCTGCTTTATTAGACTCTTTAAGTATGTGAAACATTGCTCTCATTTGTACTGGTTCTCTCTACCGGAATTTTTTTTGACTCTGGTTTTACAAATCTTTGGCACTTGTCCTTCCAAGTTTTCCACGTCGCTGCTATGCTTCCACCACGACTCCATTGTTGTAGTTCTGATGAGGGCAGTGACTGACAGGAGAAACTGGGAGGAGCCAAGTCAGGTCAAACAATCTTGGTATAGAGGAGATGATGAAATTGAACAGTCTACTGTACCACATTGAGTTTATGAACTTGCACATGCTTTTTTAAATAACTATTTGTAACTAACTATTTGTATAGGGTTTTTCAGTTGATGTTATAGTTTTTAAATGTTTGTTTGTTTTTTTTTTTTTAATTCTAAGTACCCCCTGAAGTGCCTTCAAGGACCCCAGGGGTACACATCCCCCTATTTGAGAAGCACTGCTGTATATTATTTACACACTGTCTCCTGATTGTACATCGGGTTAGATTTTAAACTGCATTTTGCCTCCTCATACCTGAACATGTGTAAAGTTGAACCTGATAAAGGTTGTATATAGCCATGGAGTCACAATTCCACTGGACCCTGAAGTCTGTGTACGAGTGAATGTAACTAAACTGTCAAAGTATGTGAAGAATCTGACAGAAATTAAATCACTAAGAAATGTATTGATAGAAAATGGATATTAGACCCCGCCCCCTCCAATCCAGATGTGGTTGAAGAAGTCAACAGTTGTGTGAACCTGGAGAAAATAACCTACTGGATGGGAAAAAAAAA
>JAPTHA010000014.1:661737-672954 GCA_029814585.1 Gymnapogon annona
ATAACATTATTGTACTAGAGTTGACCAACAATAAATAAAACACACAGAATACCATTAGTGTGCACCACAATAAGTTTATACATCAGCCATTTTTTTTTTTCATTAATGAACCCGATGAAAGACTTGAATAACTCCTCCCCTTTTGCGGCTCCGTTCAACTTATCTGAGAGCCACATGCATGACTCAAAAGAGCCACATCTGGCTCCCGAGCCATAGGTGATTTAGACCATATGGCAATGTCATTGTTTTATCCAGGTTAAAATATTACTCTATTATCAATGTAATGATATGTATTGTGCTAAACTAAGTATCTGCAGGTGGTAGATTTTTGGGTGAAATCTGATTTGTGCGTGTGTGTGCTCATTCAAATTCCACTTCTATCAGTTTCCGCTGTGATCTGAATGGGACCCTGACGTGACCCACATCAGCAGAAGAGCTCCTGACATAATACGTGACCACGCAGACGTGTTCAGCTCAACGTGGAGGCGTCTCGTCTGGGCGTGTTGTTGTTGTGTTTCCTGTGGCTCCTCCCCCCGGGACACAGAATTGTTATGTTGGTGGCATTTCAACAACATAAAGGTCAGATAAGCGTGACCTGACCGCTCAGACTGAAGTCGCATTGTGAAATATCAGATATGCATCAGACCCAGGATCATATTTGAAAGTGCCGTGGGTTCGATTAATGCTATTACAGTGTTTATAACAGGTCAGATACAGGCCACATATGGGTAAATAAACGGGATTGGGGCCACTTTTAAATACAGTTTGAACGGAGCTGTGATCTGGTCTAATTCCTAATATTAAGCTCTTTAGTCACTTTTGTAATTTCCAGTTTTAATTGTTTGTCCGCCGTGATCTAATCTTGATATTCTTACTGAGCCATCCTCACTATTTTTGCCATGTTTCATCCCCCGGAGAGAGAGAACAACACTCGGTCTAGTCTCTTCTCTTTTAATGATACTCACTCACAGACGCAGTGAATGTATGTTTCTTACGAAAGCACCGGGTTGGAATATTTCTCTGTATCGCTGAGAGAAAAAACAAAACAAAAAGGGGCCAAGAGCGATTTTTGGCAAGGAAGCGATCTGTTGCTCTCATTAGGAGTTCTTGGGCTGTGGTATCGATATGTGTTTACTGCTAAACAACTCCAATCACTCTCCATCTGTCTTTGTCTCTCTCCTGTGTTATAGTGACTCTGAGTGGGAGGATGCATGTGTCTGTGTTCCTGCTTGTCTTTATGTATGTATGGGTCAACGTATGTATAAATGTATGTGTGTGTGTGTGTGAGTATGTATGTATGTATGTATCCGTGCATGTGTGCTGATAGATGCATGGATATATGTACAGTATGCATGTATGTATATATATGTATATGTGTGTGTGTGTGTGGAGTATGTATGTGAGTATGTATGTATGTATGTGTGCATGCGTGCTGATAGATGCATGATGTGTGTGTGTGTGTGTGTGTGTGTGTCCTGTGTTATAGTGACTGAGTGGGAGGATGCACGTGTCTGTCTGTGTGTTTGTCTGGATGGATGCATGTGTGCATGGATGAATGGATGGATCTATGGATGGATGGATGGACGTATGTAGCCATGGATGTGTATATGTATGGGTGTCTGGATGGATGGGTGTGTGTGTGTGTGGGTTTGTATTGGTATGTTTGTTTGTTTGCTGTGCATGGCGCTCTGGGACGGCATCTGCCAACACTCCTTCAGCCGGGAGGAAGCAGTTTTATTTTACAGTTTTATTACACGGATCGGAATGACATCATGTTGATCACCAGAGGAATCAGTTAGTGCGCTGTTGTCGGGTTTTTATTCATGCAACCAGCAGGAATAGGAGACGATTCTGAAACACTGGCCTCGTAAAAGCATTTGATCCGATTGTTTTTGTCTTTCCGCTGGTGTTTGACCAATGTGGGCATTAACAGCATATGGCGGAATTACACCAAAGTGGTTTTATTCCATGTGCTGTGGTTCTAGTTTGATTGCGCTGAATAATAATGGCATGAATGAGGTCTGACGTCGCCGCCTTATTGGACTGTAATGTTTTCCTGCACTTGACAATCAACAGTGTCGCGCACAACTGATGCTTTTTAATCACAGATCACAGTTTGTGAGTCTTTCTATATTTACAGACCATAATACAAGACAGAGGTCAAACTGGGCTGTCGGGCGCCGTTTATTCTCGGCACTTTTGACAGCCTGAGTCATGACGTCTTTCATCCAAATCATCCCTCAAACCCACTCTGCAAGGTCGGGAGGTGAGCGGCGAGAACCAGCTGATCAACGCACGCCACTCCATTATACAAATAGCACTCAGGGACAGACAAGTTCATTATTATTATATTTCAAAATATATATACTTTTTTTTTTTTCTTTTGTGGGGGGGGGGGCAAATTGATCACTTTCGGAATACGGCAGGAGACAGTTGGATTGAATTTGCTTTGTGGGTTACAAGTCCAGGACATCTGTCACACAAACGGATCACCGTGATTGGTGGGAGCCATCTATCTCGACGCCTTGTCGGCTGTTTGGAAATTTATATTCCCCCAAGCCCCGTCCTCCATCAGCGCTCATGTGGCCGGGCCAAGGCTGTCAGCCGCCGCGCTCATATCTTATTCCAAACCTAGACACCGTCAAAATGTCAGGAAGTTATCTGCACTACACAACCCCCCCCCCCCCCCTCCCAAACCCCGGACCCGTTGGAAGTGCAGTAATTGATGAGGAGAACGCTACAAACCGCGTTATTCTCCCGCTCCTTATTTTTTTGTTCCTCATTGATCTCGGTTCTTTGTTTGGCTAAATGTTAAAACATGTAAGATAAAGCACCTCCGGTCGCCTTTGATATGGAGCCAGAATCGGAAAACACATGGGGGGGCGGGACCTGAATGCAACACAGCATGTTTGCCAGGACTGGGACTAAAGAGTCACGGCCAATAATGCATCATGAAAATGTGAGCATTTGCATAAAAGCAAGAGGAAATTCTCGCTTTCAACTCAGAGTTTTATTCTGATATAAAAAAATACAATAGGGGATCATTTTTACCGGTAAAATAGGCTTGAATTGGAAATGTGCAACAACAGGAAACAGCACTTGGACATAAAGGTGACATATTTCCAGTGTTGGTGGAATACGTTACAAAAGTCATGCAGTACAGTAATAGATTACTTTTAGCTGTAACTCTGTCGTATAAGGTATCAATAATCAATATTCTGTCATATTCTATTTGGTAGATGTTCAATAGCTCTTGCGATATACAACACAATTTTCACCCATAATTGCTGAAATAACAAACGGCAAAACGGCAAGATCATGAGACTTTAAGGAATCAAAACTGCGCCTACAGTTATTTTTTGAAATAACATTTTATTTTAGTTTTTTCATAAGAGTGTTATAATTACATTCACAGACGCCAAGACCCACAATGACAGGATCAGAGACAACAGACAAAAATAAATAAATAAATAAATAAAAACACAAAGAGCACAAAATGTTTTTTAAAAAAGATACAATAACAGAGTAGAAAAAAAAAAAAAAAAAACAGAAATAAGTGAAACGAATGGGTCACACACACCAACAGGAATGATCCCTGACCCTGCATTACAGCAAAAAAGTACAGTGTTGCCAGTGTAAAGGGTTACTGTTGTACCATGTTCCTCTCCACGCTGCTAATAGCTGATGTGTAACGTATTATGGTTTGGAAGTAACTTACACAACACGAGTAACTGCCATGAGTGGAGCTGAGTCTCCTTCGCTCTGGTCCGACATTCAATTGGGATGCGTGGAAAATTTAGAGCCGCGTCCCCAGCTTTTGTGAAGCACATGTTGAGGCCACGCGACACCCACCTGCGGCCGCCACCACAGCAGCACAAGGCTAATAATGGGATTAAGCCGGTGCGTTTTTGGTGGGTCGACCGCGTCTCTATTAGCTCCAATTTAGCATGACTTCACCGCTCCAGTGGTTCGGCGCCGGCTTTGTAATCTACGATGACTGTCCTCCGTCCCGGCCTCTTATCATCACACGGAGATGAATGGAAACATCTTTTGTAATTAGCTGAAATGCTGTGTTGTCACGCTGGGCGCTGTCAATTATTTTAATGTGCACCACACCATTAATCAGCTCACCGAGCGCTCGCCGCCGCCGCCCTACAGTAAAACACAGAAATCCACCATTGATCTCCACCAGCCTCGTACACTCAGCGTTTTATCTGCCTCCTCTCCTTCTCTTCTGAGGTTATTGATCTTCATAAAGGCAGTATTTTGTCGTCGGGCGGAGGAGACAGTAATGAAAGGTTTTTAACCTGTGCGTTTGGGGCAGCGCCGGACGACCAGCCGAGGTTGCCAGGTGCTACAGGCAGCAGATTTTCAGTCGCGCGGCCGCGTGGATCGATGGGAATACATCTCTGTCTCATTACCGAGATGCGCTGGCGAGGGCTGCAGTTTGTGTGGGCATGTGTGGGCGGCTGTTACGGTAAGAGCCCATCGCTGAATCTCCCTGATTCAGGCATAAAGTGACACGAGCGTTTGACCTCGCAGATGATACCGCCGCTCCCAGAGCCGACTGGCGGCTGTTTGCTGACTCGTCGTCTTAAAGCCAAAGGTGTGAGGTATGAAGTGTCGCACCTGGAGCCCCGGGACGCCATGGCATTGAGACCTGATCTGAAACATTAACCCACACAAACACGGCGCTGCTTTTGTGGAAGGTCTGAAATGAGTTTTTCTCTCCAGTTAACTTTTTTCTTAAGTGATTTATCACCATATATTTGTATTATCATCCTCTGTGTTTTGCATTTGTTTGATTTACTATACAAAAAAATAATAGTTTGCACTTGTTTAAGATTTGAAGGTTCAGACTTGTGTCTTTTGGAAACTGGACTCACTTTCATCACTCCCGAGCAGCCATTATGATCTCTTGAGATAGATTACAACCCATGACATAAGTAGAACTTATCTCCCCTTTCTGAAAATGTAGACTTTAAAAAAAAAAAAAAAAATCAAATTTTATTTTTTATTCTTCATTTGAAAATAATAGTTAGATTCATATGTTACAAGACAGCGTTCACACACAATGACAATATGAGACAAAAAACAAAACAAAACACACATAGGGCACAAAAAAATAAATAAGTGAACCACACGAGTCACATCGAGACATGTGTTGACCTCTGACCTCCTAAGTCCTACAAGCCGTGACATGAGTAGCACTTTTCTCCGCTTTCAGAAGATGTCACTGTGGTTTCTGCAGGTGGAGTCTGTGTTTGAGGCTGTGTGTTTTTGCATCTGACTACATTTTTGCACCGAAAAAATCACAATATCGACAACATGTAGATAAAGTGAACTACAGTCCACATTTTGCTGCTCATGCATGTGCAGTATTAACGTTAATTACCCTGACTGTGGCTAGCTCATTTGCCTCACCCTGACTTTTATAATGAATGAAAATATATTCAGATTATCATCAACTTTAACGCACTGGTTGGAGTCTGAGCTTTTACATCATTATTTTTTCAACCAGCAGCAAATCAACATGTTCCACAGAAATAGTTCCTACTGAAAGATAATTTTTTTATTGTTTAAAAATTTCATTATGGGCATTTACAGTTGTTTCTGGTAATAAATGTGCTAAAAGCTTTTTTTAGGCCTTTATTGTGTGTGCTTTAGGCCTTTATTGTTTCAAATAAGGATAATTAATGGGCAGATATTGAAAGTTAGCTTCTTCCAGAAAACAAAAGGTGCCAGAAATGCTGCAGAAAGACATTTTCTGACATTTTTATTGCAAATAAACTATGAGGGGCTTGTCATAACCACAGTCTTAATGAGGTGCACCTATTGTATGTTTAGGACATAAGGAAGTGTAACGTTCTTAAGCTCTTTTACTACAGTCAGCAAAAATCATTTCGACTTGTATTCCCTGCAGGACGCTCTGTCTGTTTTCGCTCTCTTCCCAGTATCCTGTGTGCACATTTCCAAACAGTATGACCGTCCGCCGTCCTGCATGCCATGTGCGTTTTTTTTAGACACCTGTCCACACCCCCTAGGCCGACGTAACTGTCGCGTATGAGTTATTACACATCTGTCCGTGCATACATGGTGCAACAGATGCTGCAGTTAATGGCACACCTAACCTCCCACCATGAGACGGTACAATAAAACCCGGGTGGAATATTCCACTGCCAACGCACCTTCTTTGCTACTGCACCTCTGCCCTCTGCACCTCTGGCAGTGACGGCGCTGCCGCCGCCGCCACTGCCGTCCAGCGCTTGGAGAAGCCTGTGGGGAATGGTCCAGACAGGATATTAATGGGGCCCTCCAAGAGTGGGAAGGCCTGACAGAGCTCTGTTTCATTGTCACCTTGCCATGGAGGGCAAGAAAAAACTTGCGAAGCTTATTAGCCGGAATGGAGCCGTTTCTCCCTCTAAGTTACTGGTTCTCTGCCTCTGTGCTTCATCAGACTGTCTTACATCAGGGGACTCCTCCACTCCCCTGTTTCCTCACCACATCGCCACGCTCGCTTCCACACACGCACACACACACACGCACGCACACATGCACAGTCACATCTCCCACCTAATCAAGTAGTGGATTATCTTGTCCTGATAAATTGGCGCTTGCAGCACTTGAAAGGTCCTCCTGGATGAGTGCGTCCTCCTCCTGACAGTTAGATCGAGCCACTGGGGAGCGAGGAGAGAACACTGCCTGGTAATGATTTGTGGTAAATCGGACAAATGTTTTTAGAAAGACCTCTTTCAAGCAAGCGGGGCTGATGAATTTCGAGTTCTTGGAGAAAGTCTGAAGTCACTACAAGCATTTGTGTTTCTGTTACATACTGAGAGATGATGGGAAGTGCTAATTGGTTTAACCCAGTGTTTCTCAAATGGTGAAGGGGTGTGGTGTGATGCTGGGGGCGGCACGTGTGCCAGGGGAAGGTTTTTTTTTTTGTTTTTTTTTTGACGTACTATAATAAAGTGTCATTGTACACCCACTGCAGTAGGTCATTGTCAGAGTGGGAGCATTAGCTCTATGGTGTAGGTGCACTTACCATGCATATTTAACAGGTCCATTTAACAAATGTAGTCAAATTCATGCTTTACATTGAAAAACACACATAATAAATAGATTGAATAGATTACTGAAGAAAGGTCATATGTAGATAAAACAATTAATTTGTGAAGTACTGTAAAAGTAGCAGTGGGTCTTTATGGGTTAAAAGGCTCAGGTGGTGTATTGACGTCGATGAAATAAAGTGGTTAAAAATAAATGCAAAAAAAAACAAAGACGTGTAGGAATCCAAGACACTGACACAAAAGCCTTAAAAGAGGAGGGGGTGTTGAGAATTTTATTAGAATGGTTCACATAAATTCCAGGTATTTCAAACTGGTGTTGACATTTTGCACAAACTAGCAGCTATTTTCTCAGCTGTCAACTCTGGTGAGGGAGAGAAGAGTGTGACTGTTAAAGAATAAATTCCTGCACATCTTCACTCAGGTTCGGCTTCCGTGTCTCTTGAAGCCTTGTCCAACTTGTAAATTTGCATCAGACGTGATGATGCTCTGTTGGAGACGTGGCTGCCACCCACCTACGTTTGTGGAATACGACCTGTTGAGTCTTGATTATGGTCTAGTTTCGCCTCCTTGTTTCCTGTCACCACTAACATCCTCTCTTCAATGTCTCCTTCTTCTTCTTCTGCTGTAGGAGAACCCTTACATGTGTAATAATGAATGTGACGCCACCACCGAGGAGCTGGCCCACCCTCCGGAGCTCATGTTTGACATCGAAGGCCGTAATCCTACCACCTTCTGGCAGTCCACGTCCTGGAAGAGGTACCCCAAGGCCCTCCTGGTCAACATCACACTATCTTGGAACAAGACCATCGAGCTGACAGACGACATCGTCCTCACCTTCGAGTCGGGCCGGCCCGAGCAGATGGTCCTGGAAAAGTCGCTGGATTACGGACGGACCTGGCAACCCTACCAGTTCTACGCCACCGACTGCCTGGACGCCTTTACCATGGAGCCCAAGACTGTGCAGGACCTGACCCAGCACACCTTACTGGACATCATCTGCACAGAGGACTACTCGCGGGGTTACGTGTGGAAGTACGACAAAACGGTGCGCTTTGAGATCAAGGACCGCTTTGCGCTGTTTGCGGGGCCCCGCCTCCACAACATGGCGTCACTTTATGGCCAACTGGACACCACCAAGAACCTGAGGGACTTCTTTACCATCACAGACCTGAGGATCCGCCTACTCCGACCCGCCACCGGAGCTACTATGGTGGACGAGAACAACCTGTCCAGATACTTCTACGCCATTTCTGACATCAAAGTCCAGGGCAGGTAAGACATCAACCATATTTTTATAACCCACAGCACTGCCTCTACTGTATAAACCAGCGGTGCTCAACTTTTTTGACTCCACAGACCGGTTTAATATCTGCCAATATTTTGACGGACTGGTCTTTGAGCTGCGGCGGATGAATACATCAAAATAAAATCATGAGACTGACAAAAAAACAGGTGTTTCGTAAATATAATAATACAATAATGACGACACTGTGTATGTGACTTTATTAGCACTAACAACATAACATGAGTAATGGCCTCTCTATGTGGTAGGACCAGCATAAAAAAGTAGCGTTTTGTAAATATAATAATAAGGGCAATATGTATTTAACATTATTATCACTAACATCACACCAACAACATAACATGATTAACGGCCTCCCTACAACACAAAGAAACCACACACACACATTTGTTTTGGGTTACTTTCTCCAGCTTGGGGGTTTCAATGCAGCTAATGCAAATGTATTGTGTGTTAGTGTTTGAACAGCCCTTTGAAGAAGGTAGTGGATGTTGGGAACACATGTGACCATCTAGACATGGCAAAGTACACACATGAGTACACACCAGAGAATACACTACTGTTTCAAAATAAAACATCCTTCAGAATCCGATAACTAATAAAACAGAAACAGTGTATGTTATGTATTCCTTCTGTGTGGCCCCGTACCAATTGACCCATGGACCGGTACCAGTCCACCAGCCCCGGGGGTTGGAGGATCACAGCTGTGGACTAATAAGCATTTTCTGTTTTTGTCGAATCTCCACTAGTGAAGAAAAATGCATCTCCGCTTGCTATTCATTCCAATTAGCCAGTGGATCCATAATGATGTGCAGAGTTCACCAGTTGTCAGCATGTCTTAATTAACCAAGATGGGTACAGCGTGCTGAGGTGCTCCATTTCAGACGCCAAACTCGCTCAGCTGTCTGTTAGCCCGCGGAAGACATTAGAAGTAGTGTTTCAGCCGTCAGGTCACTGTGCGTTGTAATTAGTGTTTGATTTACAGTATCCACAGAGTGTCATATAACATGAAAACAAGATGCCATTATGCTGTTGGAGGAAAGGCCGACAACAGCCCCCTCCCACCCCCCCACCCCCTCCTCAGCTCTGCTATAAGCAACGTACAAGAGTCAGCAGAGCATAGATTTAAGTGGATGTGCTTTACACAGTGTGATTTTTCAATTTAACAGATGTGAATATGGTCGAAGGGGTGAAGGAACGCAGATTTAATTACTCTTGTTTTGTTCTTCACACATGAGAGCGTCGCGGCACAGGAGGCGCAGAGTGGCGGAACGTCACAACAATTCAGCGATACGTGTAGAAGTGTCGGAGCTGCGCTGCCAGACTGTGGCTGGCAAAACAATGGATGTGTCACAGTTTGCCACGGCCTTGCGATGGCTACAAATAGACACATGAGTTGAGTTACGGGAGATATGGACAGCGTTTTTTCTGAGCTGTAACGCCTCACCTGCACCTGAATGAACCTGCCAGCGTGCAAAAACGCCGCAATCATCAAAAGGTGCTCCAGCTTTTCACGTTATTTACACTTATACTTTTTAAAAGCCCCAGAGCTATTTTAATGACTCTCTAGCTTGTTGATTTCCTTAATATGCCATTAAAAGGGAGCGCGGCCATTCTTCACGGTGCTTTTGTGCACTGCAAACGGGCAGGTACCCTTGAGCGCAAGGGGGCTCTGATAATGAATGCCTCGCTCACAAATGGAATTTTTGACTTTTTTCCTGTGATTGAGAAGGTCATTCAGCAAAAATAACTGCGGGGAATTTACCAACACACACGAGTCACACAGGACGCCCATTCAACTACCAGCTGAAATGAAGGAGCCTGTCATAAGCGCAGATTATTCATTCCATCTGAGTAATCACGACCAAACTCGCACATCCCTTCGGGGCTGTAGATTTGAGCAATGGCTGCCACGCGCCACCGTGGGGTCCGCGGCGTTTACCAGCCCGTCGCTTTTAGAGCGGCGCTCGCACTGAGAAAATGCTCCCCACTGTTTACCAAAGGTAACACACAGTTCAGCAATAATGAGATACACTCGACAGAGAGGGGCTTCACTCTCCTCTCCCTCTCCCATCGAGGATCACTGCTCAGCCCTTTCTCTTCGCGTCGTATACGAGACATAAGCTCCTTAACCCTCGGAATACACTTCTGTGAGACTCCACGGGAGACATTTTGCAGGGGCAGGGAGGTTGAATCTGGCATATTCCGCTTGCACGCCGGACTCGACTCTGCCATCCGCCTGGATAAGAGAAAGGGGGGTGGGTGGTGGGGTGAGGGGTACAGTAGGAGAGCTTGCAGATTTTCAGCCCTCGCCACAACAGTACGAGAAACAAAGAAAGGAACCTAAGCTCTTTGGTAAAGTGGGTCAACCTAGAAAAGATGGCAAGAAGACAGAGCCCAATGTTGCAGAAGCAGATCTTTTTGCATCTGTGACACGGCGCTAACGTTGATACCAAGAGGCCCGAACAAGTGTCACGCATGACCGTTTTATTATGGTTGATTACAAGGGAAGCCTGAACCGAAAACACTGGGGGATGGAAATGAAAAAAAAAAAAGAAAGAAAATCGATGCGAGGAATTTCAAGTCAAACCACGCGTGGAGCCCATGAGATGGATGTGTGCACAATGCATAGAGTCCAGTGTGTAAAATGAATCTGACACCCTCTGTGTTTTATTGTATCAGCGGGGCTAAACAGGGGGTGGGGGGGGGGACATAAAGAGTTCTGAAGATTTTCTAATTATCTACTCCGTGACTGTGGCATAATTGGTCTGCCTTCTCTTCTTTTACATGCCTTACAGTAACTACGGCCTGCAATTTCACCAACTGTTTCTCCCCCTCTGCTCAACT
>JAPTHA010000014.1:750633-761067 GCA_029814585.1 Gymnapogon annona
ACAAGTGTACCAAGCCCCGCCCTCCCTCCCTCGTCTTCTCTTCCTCCTCTTCCTCCTCCTCCTCCTCCTCCTCCTCCTACTCCCCCTCTGAGACAAAACACCGATAAGTTGTCTGATTCTTTTCTATCTTAGCGCCGCCACGCTCCCTACGATCATGGTCAGGGGATAGTTTCCCCCCGAGCAGATGAGAAGTGCATAGAAAAATCCTCGGTGTATTTGCAAGTTCTTTTCTCAACAGAGTAAATTAAAAAAAAATAAATAAATAAAGCGTCATGTAGTCCTTTTGTATCTTTGCCGAACTGTGACTGAAAAAAAGGCAATCTTTAATGTACCTATTTACGACGTACGACTGCAAAAGCAACTGTTTGACCTACTTTATTTTCCCTCCCATTTCTTTCGTTCACTTCTTTTCTTTTTTTTTCTTTTTTTTTTTGTTAATATAACTTTGAGTTGTGCAGTTGGTTTTCCTTTGTATTGGCAACGTGCTGGCATCAAAGAATATCAGTTTACATATACAGTATTAATAAAGTGTAATAAAATCCCACCAAAGGACATTATAAATGTTTTGTTCTTGCTTTAACACTTGAGAATTTAAGTGAATAAAAGTTTAAAAATGACACCGTGTTCATACTTGCTTCATCGCAGGTAAGTTTTGAATTGGTTTTGTGCTTTTTTTTTCTGAAAACAGGACGTGAATATTAATTTAAGTGTATGTAAAGAAAAAATAAATTAAATGATAACTGCTGTCATGTGTCAAACTGCACTGGTTTTACTGGTGAAGGACCACAGGCTGCCATAGACCTCGGCTGTGGACATGTAACTGATAGTGACCTTATCCTGACACGTGTTTTCACATTAGAGCTGAAATGTCGTGAGTTAATTGTGACGACTGGTCCCTTTGTGCCTCAAATGTCTAATGATGAACAAACACTGTGTGAAGAACGGGGAAGGCACCGGAACACGTCACATATTAGTGCTACTGTCTTGATTTGTATTTGGTCAAAGAGATCAGACGTGACTTCAGCCAAAGGACTGTGTGGATTTCAGTGGCTTTGAGGACATTAAAAAAAAAAAAATTATATACAGTACAGGCCAAAAGTTTGGACACACCTTCTCATTTCAATACGTTTTCTTTATTTTCATGACTTTATTTTCATGACTATTTCATGCTACACCTCTGGGAACTCTGAGTGTGTACAAAAGTGATCAGAGCAAAGGGTGGCTATTTGGAAAAAACTAGAATATAAAACATGTTTACAGTTTTTTCCACCTTTTTTTGTTCATTGCAAATACTCCACGTGTTCATTCAGAGTTTTGATGAACACAGTGAGAATCTACAATGAAAATAAAGAAAAGGCATTGAATGAGAAGGTGTGTCCTAACTTTTGGCCTGTGATGTACATTCATAATGAAAAATGGTATTTCTGTTAGACTCATAGTGGGTTTAAATGTAGATGGTGGTCATGATTGTGTAATAATCATGCTTTCATGTAACTGTGATGTGATGACTATGCAGTACCTGTGGTGTGAATGTACGCAGTACAACCCTCAAACCTAGAATTACAGCAAAAAAAAAAAAACATTCATGTAAGTCTTTACATGCACAACGTGATCATTAACATAGACGTGGACAAAAGTATGTGGACAAGCTGTACTCGGGTGTTTGTTTTCTAAACGGGTCTGGATTAATAGACAATGACTAATATTAAGTATATGGATTTATATTGGGATAAATATCATTGCATTGATTTGGTTTAAATTATTGCATTGATTTGGTTTAAATTATTGCATTGATTTGTTTCTGAATTGATTCAGGTTTTTACTGAATTTCTCTCAACGTCAATTTGATTTTTTGTTTTGTTTTTCATCCGTGACTATGATTTTAAATGTTCTACCTCTAAATTTCGCAAATATTTTCCATGCTCCGACTATAAATAATATTTTCTACCACAGCTAACCGTCCACTTGTATTCACATCTCACTGAGGAAGACAAATCTCCCATTGAAGTTGAAGGTAATACTGATGTCTATACAGGTTGCTTGATGTCCTGTTCACGCCGATTCCTGATATGAACATGGTTCTGATGCAGACTTTCTCTGCGTTCATCACTGAGCGTCTTCCCCTGAGTCCACACGTCTTAATTTTTCACTTTCAGGTGAATACAAGAACGAACTGAACCCCGACGAGGCCTCGGTGACAAAACCAGGCATAAAAATCTGAGTCTCAGCTTTGGTGATATTTCCGCGCTATTTATCTTGAATTCAATCTGCTAAAGATTTGTTTCAGTGGCATGCATTGTCGGAGGCACTGAATTAAATATTTACAGCTATTGATGTCTCCCGGAGAGCCTGTGTTCAAAGTTTATATAGTGGGCCTTGTCAGACACTCGACAGTTCATCTATAACCTGAAATATTCAAGTAGCAGTTCCTTCTAAACACACTCCCTCCTATGGTTTCTTTTGTTTTTTTAGTTTGACTCAGCAGAACTCTGTTTTTTTTTCCCTTCTGTAATGTATATGTTCACCTCTTCAACGGGACGGTGTTTAGGAGAAGAGACGCCAAGAACAGATTTGTAAGGCAATGATGCACACAATTTAAAAGACACGCAGCGGCTTTCCTTTCAGCTACATTTAATGAAATATAATGAATGTGACCGTTAACAAAATGGTAAATCATCCATTCACTATACAACACTGCCTGCAGTGACTGCAGAATACTTTATCAGTTTAATTGTTTAAGGTGAATATTATTTTATTAATGGAAAAAGAAGTACACAATTTTATGGTAGGTGATGGAATATAAATGGCTCTTATATATTCTATATTACCTTGAAAAGTGTATTTTTTTGGTTCCCTAACAGCGCTAACTACAAAAAAAAAATTCTGCAGGTTATTATAATTTAGTCTGCATGCCTTAGCTCCAACTCACTAACTTTAGTTAAAATCCACTATGTATAATTATATTGTTTGATAGGCTTATTCGTTGGAAATAAATCACAATTTATTTATTTAGATTAGATTAGATATACCTTTATTTGTCCCACTCAGGGAAATCCCAGTTTACAGCAGTACAATCAATTACACACAAGACACACACAACAGTTACTCACTAACTTAGGAGAAGTTTTAAATAATATAAAATATGTAAATCTAAAGGAAAGGACAGATTTGCACATAATGAAATATCACCAAAAATACACACGATGATAACCGACACAGGTCCTTAAACACAGTTGTCCCGTCTACAAGTTGAATGCATCCAGTTGATTCTTCAATGTTTTGCTGTTGTCGCTCTCACACACTCACTGTTGACTGTGTGTGTCTTCAGTAGTGCTTTGTTTTACCATGTGATAAAATGTACGGAGAGGAAGTAGAGAACTGCCACCCAAGTACCAGGGGGTCTTTATGGGTTTAAAGCGCATTTTCTTTTGTCTCATGCGACGCGATAAAGACAACCACGAAACCTTCCACGAATCCCCACGATGCAACAGTCCCAGCTATCACATGACCGTGGTCTTTGCTGCTTCTGTCCAACACAGAAAACATGCCGCTCTCTCCTAGAGCACTGTTGTCTGGGGACGCCCTGATAAATTCAGTCAAAGTCACTTGTTTGTCAAGGTCCCCTACAGTGTCCCTAATTTTAACCATGTGTTCGGCCCAGGTGTCAATGCACCGTGCTGCGTGGAGAATTAAAATAGAGTTGACGTCGTTTGGGGAGAGGACTTCATCCTAGATATCTCACCTCCAGCAGCTGTCGGTTGACCCCAACCATGAAGCATCGCCCAAATACCTCGGAGCAAACCGTCCGCCGCCACTGGATTATCTCCTCTCCGTAATGTACCTGCTGAAAATGACTGGTGAAGAGTGTTTAAAGGGGCAACGGCGTTGTTATTTTTTATATCTTCCCTGTAGCAAAAAGCAGGCTCTAATTTATCTTTGGGGAATCGGTGACTCAACAAAGGCATTTGAGCCGCGAAAGTGCTTCATATGTTTACGGAGCGTGGCTGTAATTATTTAGGATATTCTATTTGTGTCACTTACAGGCCACTGTAGCTCCTGGGAACGGGTGTCGATTATATGACGCGCAAGTGTTGTCCCCTTTGGGCCTGGAGTTAGCATCCGGTCGGAGTTTGCAGATGCAGTACAGCCAAATAGTCTTATTTCCACTTTCATGGTCCACCGTGTGTATGAAGCACGTACAGTCCAAGTGTCAGTCTGATTCAATCTTTGCATGAGTCAGAAATTCAACAGTAACGTCCTCGTCGTCCATGGGAGAAGTTTAGAGAGGGTGTGGCTGTGTAGCAGTATTAATTAATTCATGTTGGATTTTTCTTATTTATTTATTTAATGGTCTTACAGATCACAATCTCTTCCGGAAATGCTCTTTGTCTTGACATTTGAATGCCATAATGAGAGAATATGAAATGTATAATTAAATACAATAGCCCTCATTGTCTTGGTCTGTGCAGTGATATCAGTCGTGTTACTCCAGTCAGCGGGAAAAAAACAAAAACCTCAGACTGGGGTTCAGTGATTCACTGATCATGTAGGTGTTTGTAAAAGCTCAGGTTAAAGTTGAGTTTTATTATTATCGGGAAACACAGAAAACAAGGGGACTTTTTCAATCAAGTCTATCGTTAACTGAACATATACGTGTGTGAAGGAGAGGTATCGCAGGCCGCGCCTTCCTGCAGCTGTCAGGTGTTATAACAGGAATAACAGTAACTGATCTTCATTCATATTTGTATTTTTTATATGATTAGCACTTGTTGAATCTTCGGAGTGTCTTGTGTGTGTTTTGTGTGTGCTGCTGTAACCTGAAATGTCCACAAATGGGACTAATAAAAGTATATCTAATCTAATCTATATATACTCTTTATATCTTTGTGTGTATCCATATAGATGTGTATATATGTGTTCATATATATATATATATATATATATATATATAGTGTATATATAAATGTAAATATACTTCTTGCCAATTTTCATATGTATATATACAAATATATATTTATTTATTTATAACTTGACACTGACACGGAGCACCTGTAAAAAAATGTCCCTCTGCATTAATAAAGGATTGTGATTTTGATAAACCCAGTGTGTCCATCCACTGCCATTGCTTCAACTCCATGGGTTTTACCGGTGAGTCAATGTTGTAGGAGATGGCGTTTCCACGGTAACTACGAAGCCTCTGAACACCAAAATGGGTCATGTCTGGTGTCCACGAAAAGCTGAATAACTGAATTTTTACATTAATGATTGAGATGTATGGATAGATTGAGGGGATCAACAGGTATTAAACAGATGAAGTCAGTAGATGGTGTTGGCTGCCGGTGGATGTCTGGGTGTTCATGGGTTAATGGAGGAGAAGGGAAAGCATTAGACTTGAGAGCAGATCTGATGCACCTTCTGTTTGTAGTTCCACTGATCTGCGTGGAGGCGGAGAGTCCGAGTGGAAATCGTCCTTGCATCAGGTCAGTTTGAGGGATATTGACCTGGCCCCGGCGCTCTCTTATTCCTGCTACGCTATGTGATGTGTTTGTTTGTGTGATGATCAATGAACATATCGAACCACGAGCAGCGTTTATTGATCAGTGTTTCTTTTTCCTTCTGTGGTCACTGAGTGTTTTTTTTTTATATTCCTTGTTTTTTTCCCTCCACACTAGAGTAGTAAATCAATTAATGGACACAAAATCCTCTGACTGAAGTTGTTCACAGACTTTTACCTTTAGAAATTCTTTCTTTTTTTTCCACCATGGCCCACATCTTTCCTTTTAATTCACACTGGCATTAAAGGGGTAATCTCAATGCTTGGCTAACTAATGAATATTTTCAAGGCTCCATTTTTCACAGATACAGATTCCTTTGGAGACCAGGACACCTGAGAGTTTCCACGGTGATGTTACCAGGGTAATACGTCTCCCTGCAGGTGATTAAGTGCTGCACATCTCAAATTTTTACCTGGAAGAAGTACATCGGTGTCTTAGTTCCTGCAGGAACAATGCAAGTTTGTGACCTAAACTGCACAAAACCTAATTGCATCCACTAATGTACAATGTATAGTAACTGTAGATCCACTGATCCTATCAACACATGTCAATAATTGAGGCAGAATTCAGCTGATTCTTCTTTTACTAATAAAACCCATGTCGTTTCAGAAATTACACTGGAGATTCACAAATGCTCCATATACATATAGATATATACAGTGTATACACGTTCTTACACATGAATCAATATACGTACATATACAAACATACATACAGTACATGTTATTGATCATATGTGAATGAATGTAGTTGCACACACAGTGGGTCTGGTAACAAAATGCCGTTGCCAGAAAATAAAATAATATAATATATAATAAAATAAAAAAATTGTAGCATGTAGCTTACCTGCATATTATTATAATATAATCAAATATATCATTTGTCATCTTCCAAACCCACTTTATCCTTTGCAGGGTCGCGGGGGTCTCTGGAGCCTAACCCAGATACTGAAGGGGAGGGGGGGGGGTACTGCGCAAGTCACCAGTTCATCACAGTGTCATCATTCACACACATTCATACAGGGAGGTAAGGTGGGTGAAGTGTCTTGCCCAAGGACACAACGGCGCATGATGAGGAGAGAGCGGGAATCGAACCACCAACCCTTTGGTTACCAGACAACCTGCTCTACCGTCTAATAAAATATAATAATGATTGACAAAAAATATAACAAAAAGGATACTATTACAGTAAATTGAGATTAATTTCCCGGGAAAGGTCAGATTTAGAGAAAAATCCAGTCGAAGCGGGACCCGGGGCTGCTATAGCGCCGCTGATGTGATTTGGATGCAGTTACCGCCGCTGCGCCGCCAGGGGGCGCAACCACTGTACGGTAATTACCGGCATCAACGACACCTGCGCCCTCCGACCCACGCAGCATCCACCGGTGAGCGCGCAGGTCCACTCTGGGGGGAAAAATACCGTCTAGAAAGCGCAAGAATAAATACAAAACCGTTTCAATGAAATAAGTAATTGGCCACTTGTTTGTTTATGAAGGAGAAGTGTGTTGTGCCCACGAGAGGAGCTGCTTCATGTTTTATGTGAACGCAGGTAAGCTACATGCTAACGGCTAGCCCCGGAGCTTAGCTTGATGGACTTAAACTTCCTTTATTGTCATTACACAGACACACACAATGAATCTGGTAATGAAATGTCATAGAAGTGGCAGCTGATAACAAATAAATAAATATGGAAATATAAAAGTGCACAGTTGCTAAAATGAATCCAAAGCCAGGAGTGACTGCAGTGTAAATATGACAACACACACAGTCAATAATAAATAATAAATAAATAAGTTGGTCAATGTAACAATGTAAACAGTTCTATAAACAGTGAGAATACTGCACATCAGTGCAAACAATACTATAAACAGTGAAAATAATATATATCAGTGTAGACAGTACTATAAACAGTAAAAGTACCAGATATCAATGTAAACTACTATAAATAGAGAGAATACTGCACGTCAATGTGAACAGCACTATAAACAGTGCAAATACCAAATATCAGTATAAACTGTAGACAGTACTATAAACAGTGAAAGTACCACGTATCAATGTAAAATAGTACTATGAACAATGAGAACTGTGTAAACAGCACTACAAACAGTGAAAACACTATATCTCAGTGTAAACAGTACTATCAACAGTAAACAAAAACACATCAGTGTAAACAGTACTATAAACAGTGTAAACATTGCACATCACGTCAAGTACAGTTCAATAGTCTGATGGCTCGGGGTAAGAAGCTGTCAGCGCTGTCACTGATGACGTCAACTGTCATGAAAAGCCAAGGCAGGTTGATTTATATGGCACGTTTCATGTTCAAGACGATTTAAGATGCTTTACATAAAACATTGAGAGCATTACAGAAGAGGAGAAAACTGATAGAAAGACGAAACTGAGAAAACAACAACTTTAACCTTAAAAGAAACAGTGCATATCTGAACTTATGAATAAGTATTCACATGCAGCTGAGAACAGGTGGGTCTTTAACCTGGATTTAAACAAAAACAAAAGAAAAAAAACTTGCTTTCATTGTTTATTTTTATTTTTTTGACCTTTATTTTACCAGGTAAAATCATTCATTCATTCATCTTGTCAACAACAATGTCGTCTTGTCATATAAACAGACTCACAGGTATGTTTGTTGGTGTTTGGGTTGACCGTGGTATAATCCACACTTACTCATTGTATACAGTCTAAATTGAATGCCTAAATGTCGTTAATCGCATTAGGGCAGCTGTTAAAGGTGCTAACGAAAATTTTTTTAGCAGCATAGTTTATCAGTGTTTAGTGAGGGAGACAGACACACAGGTACATGATGCACATACACTTTGATATGGTGCCAGTTTATGATAAGTGTTCTCTGATTAACTAAATATACCGTTTGTCCATTTTTGCCACATTTATATGTTATTATCTTGCTAATAACTGGCCCATATGATTGAATTGAAATTATGCAATAACCTGAAATGCTTATTTTTTTTTAACTTTCTTTAACTAAGTCCAAATGTTTATTGGATATACTTTGATCTGTAAGTTATGGTAAACACGTCTAAGAGAGGCATAATAATTATGTAGCTGCATATTGCCACAGGTTATTGTATAATTGAACCTATTGTGAGTTGTTGCACAGCCAAAGTGACCTTGGAAATCCAGTTCAAAGGCTGAAAAACTCCATAGTGTTGCTTTACTGCAGTTGAAACTCATCCCTATTGTTTGCTGTTGGATAAAGTTTAGGAAGAAGAAAGTTTATGGTACACTTCTGTACTCTGGACTACACAAGTTGGAAAAGTCTACTCATTTTCTTGTGGTTCACGTAATGCCAGTACAGTGTGTTTACTGCGAAGCTGGGTCCCATCATGAGGGAACGCGAGCGAACACGTGGGAGACGAAGTGATTGAGAAGTAAGACTGAGGGGTGACATGTCATTGAAGTGAAAATATTGTGCAGAGGTACCGAGTTAAGCCAGCGGGACCGCAGCTTTATGACTTCGCCCGACGTTTTAAAATACTTGACACTCCTGATGATTTTCCAGCTGTGTGCGAGGAATGTTTGAAATGTAAAGAGTGAAATCCCATTGTGGCGCCGCACGGTTGATGGATGTCAAACGCCGCTCTATTGCACAAGGAAAAGATCGACACCAGCCACCATTATATGAACTGAACACAGGCATGGACATGTGGGCTGGAAACGGGGAAGAACAGAGCAAGATGACGAAAAGGGAAAAAGAAAAATTTTTTGAAGGGAATCAATCTGGAGTCTTAATGGACAACAATATAAACCATATGGTCAAAAGTCTTTGGACACTCATTATAAAGGATATTTCTGTTAGTTTCATAATAGTTATATTCAGATAAATGTAGGTAATTATCATGATTGTGTAAAAATTATGATTTCAAATCATTGTGATATGATTACTATACAGTGCCTTTAATATGAATATACAGAGTAGAAACTTCAATCTATAATTACTGCAAAAAACAAAAAATCACATTCAGGTGCATTTTGTTGAAATAATTTTCCTTGCCTCCAAAATGCCAAAGATGGTTTTCACTTTGATTCTCTCAACAATGATTTTGTTTTGATTTTATCCATGGCTGTGATTTCAAATGTTGTACTTGAAATTTCTCAGATTTTTTTCTCATGCTCCGACTGTACATTTTTTTTATTCCTCAACTAACAACTACTTTCTTCACATCTCACTTAGGAAGAAAACCATGGAAACAGGAACTAAACGCCACCGTGTATGAAGCGTTGCCATAAAGGCTGTACAGATGACCCAGACCAGCAGGTCCAGGACCTTCAGGTAGGTGGAAAAAAACTACTTCAACTGCTCAGGTCTGATAAATATTTCAACCATCAGGATGAATCAAGTGTTAATATTTGGATAACAGAGGATGAAAGCATGCACACATTTACACTTTTTTAATACCCCTTGGCTTAGGGTTAGTCAATAAGATGTCAATAATTGGTGTGAGTACAGTTATTGGTGTTTTCATGATCATCAGATATGACCCATTTGGATGCTCAGATAGATGCTCTGTAGTTTCCATGAAAACACTATCAACTTCTACAACATTGATTCATCAGCAAAACCCATGGAGTTGAGTCAATGGCAGTGAATGGACACACTGGTTTATGTTCAGTTTATGAGAGATTTTGGGAAAAAAAATCCCTTTTTTTTGTAATGTAAGTCTACATGATTAGTAAATTGAAAATGGGAAAATACAGGATTTACAGTGGGAGGAACAACTAAATACAGAGGATAATGTAATTAAGAGGTTCATCTGTGGAAAAAAATGTGTGTGTGTGTGTGTGTGTGTGTGTGTGTGTGTGTGTGTGTGTGTGTGTGTGTGTGGGGGTGTGTGTGTGTGTGT
>JAPTHA010000014.1:785535-796989 GCA_029814585.1 Gymnapogon annona
TCAGATTTTGGCCTGCGGGCAAAATGTTTGCCACCCGTGCTCCAATTCTGTTTCCTCTGTAGGTTTGTGTGAAACTCGTGGTTGAATCAGAGGCGTTCTCTTATGGCGGCGGCAGATCCAGCCTGCAGAGCGTCAGGGTGTGAGGGACAGAATACAGAGAGAAATCGAGAAGACAGAGATTGGATAAAAGATAGATGGCGAAGGCAAACGGTACAGAGAGCAAGAGAAGAAGTGACAGAGTGAGATAGAGGGAGAGAGGGGAGTCGACAGAGAGATGGATGCAAGGGGGTCGGCGAGGTGAGGAGATGGTGTAATGATTAGATCACAGATACCCTTGAGCCTTCCTCCCCTCCCTCCTGCACTCACACACACAAAAAAAGTGTGGAGGCGCAGTTGGAGCTGGGAGGGAGGAAGTCCCGCCGTTGTAAATGGCCCCACAGTCAGAGTTCATCCGGAGGAGGAGGAGGGGCAGCGCAAGAGTGGATTATGGGAGTCTGCGATTACAGCCCTGTTCTCCCCAGACAGGAGAGAGGCTTTTGTTGGATCACATTTGTGCCAATGTAGCTCGCCGTAAGATTTCCTGAACATGTTATAGCCGTAATCTCGAGCCTGGGCGTGACGTTTCAGTCCAGTTCAGAGTTGGAGAGCTAAATATTGTTGTTCGTTTAACCCTTAAAGACCCAAACAGCCCCCGGTGACCAACAACAGTATCATCAACTGTTCAATTACTGATCCACTAATCAGTGTGCATCAATAATTGGTGTAAAATACAGTCATTCATCTTTTCCATTGGGACGTTACCATGGAAACAATGTCATCTTCTACAACATTGATTCACCAGGAAAACCCATGGAGTTGGGTCGGTGACTTGGGTCGGTCTCTTATTCATACGACAGCATAACCTTTGGATTTTTATAAACGTATACATGATCAGTAAATTGGATAGAAGAAAATACCTGAATGTCACTGAGAAATCCAAAACTAGAGGGAATAAATCGGTTAGAGAATACTTAGAATTGGAGAAAAAAAACAAACATTTGGAAGTCACCATTCAAACAGCAAAATATATCATTTCAATGCAGAAAATGACCACCTATATAATCTGTGAATAAAGTTGAGAAAATACATGATTTACACTGAAAAATGCCAAATACAAAGGACAATGGTATAACAAATGTTGATAAATGAGTTTAGAACAGCTCAGTGGAGAGAAACAGTGGTTTGGGAGCTGCGCAGAGGTCGGTGGGTGGGTCTTTATGGGCTAAGACTGTAAAGCAGCAGCTCTAAACACTGCCCAACTCTTAATCAGATGATGTCATCCTCAAACTTTACCAAGTTGAAGGTGACTGCGGGGAGGAGATGTTTAGGATGCTTCCATCTAGTGGTCACTTAATGACACTGTCTATAATGAATGGAGAAATCAGTGCCTCTGTCTGGACACATTTCTTCATATAATTCATATAATGGCATCAATCAGAAGTGCTGTAAGGGGTTATTAAGGATTCCCTGACACAATGGCTCCATTAAGCATATACAAAAAAAAGCATATCTGTACAATTAAACCTCACTTAGACTCACAAAATATATTAAATATTTCTGACACAATACCCGATTGGCATCAACACAATGAAGACATGACTGGAGGAGATGATCGCTGAGCGCTTCGGGTGAAAGCTACGCCTCGGGGGCTGTTTTCCAGAGGAAGATCCCCCACTTAGTCACATAAAGGCTGTCTTGATCTCCTCAAGTATCTAAACGTCCACATCAACTCTAAAAGCAGATCCCACTGCACGTCTGATGTGGCTCTCGTCCACATTTTTTTTATGCTAAAATCGCTGCTAAATATAAAACCCGGCTTATTTAATGTACAATAAATGTTCCTTTTTCAACATGTAGATTCTTCCTGTGAGTGGGTCGAGGATGGATAATTCTAAAATGTCACGAGTAGGTGTGTGTGATGTAGTAGATGTTAGAAAGTGATGAGGAACAAAAGAAAAAGATGCTGAGAACAATTTTAAAGTAGTGTTTTTTTGTTTGCTTTATCTTCAAGTGAAAGGACTTGTTTGTTTCATTGATATGGTTTTAAATAGTATTTGTACTTGATTTTAAGTCATTTTTAATAACGGTGTCATGGTGTCATGTTACCAAAATGCTCTTACAAAGACAACCATGTATTGAAGTGTAGAAGTATGAACTAGATCTATTTCCAGTGCTCGATCAAAGTGCAAGTGACTAAATGGGATTAGGACACTCATTTTAGAGTCGAAGAAAATAAGTGATTGAAATAGAATAACTTTTTGTTTTACATTATAGGTGAAGAGAATGGAGTTTGATGTCGAAAAAGCAGCATTTCTTCAACAGTGGGTGAGTTTCATTATGTGTCACTATGGGATGTTGTCACGTTTGCTAAGTTGGTGTTTGTGGATCCACGGTTCAGACTAAACGGTGACATTCTGACCTGGTTTGTTGGATTCCAAACACACCTCTTAGTTAATCTACTGACAACACAACCTGTACAACAAAACAGTGGGGATTAGTGGTTTTACTGTGGCTGCTAATGGAGCTAAGCTAACAGAGGTATTATGTAAACTATCAGCCCATGCAGTACAGGAAGATTATAAGACGCAGTGTTGTTTTTTTGACTGATTGTTCCGTGATCCATTTGTGTGTGAACAATGAGCTGTAGTCTTATCAGTGACTGTGGACACATAGCACTGAATTTGGTAGAACTCAGTGTGTTGTGGTACCAGACTGCCCTCTGCTGGTGTGAGTGTAGAACATCAACAGTATGTAGAACCCTTTCCATTGTGTGTGAGAATCAGTGTTTCACCACAAGTCCTTAAAAGATTGAAACTCTGCTGCTGAGGAGATCTGACTCCTCCTTCAGGTTGGTCTTGATCACTTATTTTTGGAAGCGATTCTCCTGACATTGATATTGGAGTGTGTTAACAGTACGAAGGTGTTGTGCAGCGTGCTTTGCTATAAAGGTATTTACTATCCACAAATGTGGGAAAATCCTCTTTCAGCATGGATTATGGAGACGGTGTGTATAATGTCTATTTGTGTGTGTGTGTGTGTGTGTGTGTGGGTGGGGGGGCCGGCAGAAGAGAATTGCCTGAGAAGAAGGATATTAAGATATAAGCAGCAGGAAAGATATCCTTAAACTGTTGTTGAATAATCGAAGCATTTAAATACTGGTGAGTTTCAGGATTTTTTTTTCTAGCAAAATCATAATCATGTGTCGGGTCAAAATTGTTTAGTTTGAAGGTTAAAATCAAGTATCAAGAATCTAACCTTGATGAAACTGCATCACACATGGATGATGACAGGGTGAGAAAGCAAAGATAGTGGGAAAGGAAGACGGTGGAGATTAAGAGGAAAACAAACTGTGTCTGCCTGAGTGTTTGATCCGTTTCTTTCTGGGTGCTTTATGGTTAAAGGGTTCAGGAGGCTTCCAGGTAGCACAGCTTGACGGTAAATGCCTCCAGTAAGATAAACCCCTCAGCGAACGGGCCCCCATCATCAAAGCTGCCACTGATAAGAGCAGAGGCTTGGTAACAGCCAAGACAACGACCAACAAAAACAAATAACATGAGAGGCCGGGGTGGAGATAAAGAATGTAGGAGGCGGGAGGAAAATAGGAACAACAGCGATCAGTGGTAGTGCACGGTGATGCTATCCCTGCCCCACGCTGTCCCTGCCGTACATCTCCAAGACCAGTGAGTGTGGAGTTGATCATAATCTGAGGCCGAGTGGGTGAGAACACCCCCCCCAAAGGTCACAAACAAGCTGAAAGGGATGGATTGGACTTCAGTTGGGTCGTTTCCAGAGACGACACATTTCCTGGAGGATGTGTGGGTGTGGAGGAAGGATGGATGAATGGATGGATGAGTGCACCAATGGGAAAGTATCAGACTGGCGACGGCCGACTTGGCAAGCAGAAACAGGTGGGAGTTGGGGGCCTGGGACCCTCACAGAAGAAGGTGAATTATGGATGGGTGGATGAAGTCGGAGGAGGTCTGGCCAGGACTCGAGCCCCGCTGACAGCCAAGCTGCCGGCGGGTGGAGGCGCTTAACTGCACAGTCAACCAGAAATGATGGGGCGTCTTTGCAGCTGCGATGTCCTGTAGCCCTTCCTTCAGTCCCAGAGGCGTCTGCACTGGCTTTGAGGCAACGCCGCTCCGTGACGGAGGCTGAAAACCAGCGCTTCAGCTCTGAGAAAGTAACACTGGAGCAGCAAGCAGCGGTGCACGGGCCCCGTTGGCATTTTGCACGCGCTCAGTCCACTCACGCCACAGTACCGTTCGGACTATTCCTTCAGTGACACTTTCACTCCTCTCCTTCTTCTACATAAGTCGATGGAAACCAGCCGACCTGCGCACAGAGAACAGAAACACAACCTGAGTTAAAAAAAAAAGACAAAGAATTAGAATTAAACAAGAAGCACAAGTCCAGTCAAGAGCATCCACCCTCTTTACATCTACGATACATAAAGCATGTAAACTGAACAAAATAGCGAGGATGTGATTTAGAGGAAGAGCTAAAAAAAAATTGGTGGTTTATTTTTTCACGAAAACGATGTACAGACAACAAAGATGTAATAAAATACCAATACGTGACATAAAAAGATGGTCATTGTGTAAAAAATTAGATATGACAAAAATGTAACAAGACATGCAATTATAAAAGACACAAGACCACAACTAACTGCACCAGTCCTTCACCTGTTGTTTCTAGTGGGAATTATTTCAATGTGACACAAAGTAACGGGCAATTCCTTGAGTTTTAAAGGTTAGAGATAGAGTACTCGCGCTGCTGGATGTGCTTAGTGTCGCTTTATGTCAAAGTTTGCCTGATTGGTCAATTGTTTTTTTTTATTAATTAGATGGTGTAAATATTTATGCATTGAAGTGCATATTATTTGAGTGGTTTTGTCTTCTATTAATTGGTTTCCTTGACGTTTTAGCTATTAGTGCTACTAGTGTTACCATGGCAACGCAGACAGAACAGCAGCAGCCGGGCCCAGGCCTCAGAAGACTGAATCTGTCGGAACCCAGTCATGTGACCTGCAGTTTCACTGACGATCAGTTGAATATTGGCGGTCACTGTCACATGTGCACGTTTGTCTTGATTTTGCGTTAATATATAAATATAAACCCAATGCTCTGTGTTCATTCTTAAGCCTGTTTGTCCGCTGTGGCTCCGCTCTAAAAACAGCCTTTTGGACGCAGGAGGATTCGGTAAATATTCTCCTGCCGCCTCCAAGAGACGACTCTGCTTTAGTGTTTAGTGTTTTGGGGTTTTCTGCCTGTGTACGCCTTTCCAACCGCTTTCAGGTATCGTCAATTGAAAGACATCCTGGTAAGTGGTGCCAGTAAGTGGTGAATGCAGGAAGACGTATGGAGTCACTCAGATGCAGATTCACCCTAGTGTGTATTTATGTACAAATACTGCAGCTCTCCATGAGGGGAAGAGTCAATGAAGAGGCACTTTTGTTGCGTTTTCTGAAACCTTTCTTGTGTTTAGATGCTGTTGTGGTTCAACTTAAATACTTGACAGAGGGTATAAAGGTTTCAGAGTTACTGGGCTGTTCTGAATGAAAAAGGAGCTATTTCTTCATTTTTCCTTAGATGAGGTGGTTCCAGTCACATAACAGCGTTGTATACGGTATAGGAACTGGTGAATTTTATTAGTTGATGATGATCATTTCTTTCTGCTTTTTCCCTTTTGGGGGCACCACCGCAAATCCAATTTGCATATTTGATTTGGCAGGAGTTTAGATGTCGGATGCCCTTCCTGACACAACTCACTGGACGCTCATCCTGGGAATCGAACCCGGGTTCCCTATGCACCAGCCTGGTGCCTTACCAATTGAGATATCCAGATGGAATGAATTTTATTAATTGTTGCAGATTTTTGTTTGTTTGTTTCTGTTAATTTAGCTTATTTCGTTCCTGTCACTAATTAATTTTTTCACATTTTAATTCTGTTCCTCATAATTTCATTATTAGGTCAATTTGCTCAGTCTCTATTTGTTTTTTCTCCTTGTCATTGGATCTGTTTTCTTGTCCGTCTCATTCAACCTGTTGCACATGCCCTTTGTTTTTTTGTCGTCCTTGGTTAAGTCTGTTTGTTAATTTTTCTAGTGAACCTACCCTGCCGTTGACCTCGCCCCTCCACCACCCGTTGGCTCCTGATTTGGTGTAGATCTTGACCACGTCTCCTTCCTGCAGCGAGAGCTCGCGGGTGTCTCTGGAGCTGAAGTCGTACCTGGCGATGGCCACGCCGATCACCTTAGGGGTAAGAACTGGAGATAAAGCACACCAGGAGATTATTCTACTGAATTCATAATCACGTCCACACACATAATGAACACAGAAGACACTTCAATCATGTCACAGGGGAAAAGATGGCAATTCAACATTTGTGTCAATTATTTTGATTCAGGGGTCATGGATCAGTAAGATGAACCGGTCAAATAACAATATAATAACCTACGTGAAGAACTAAAAACTTAAAGATCAGAGTGGATCTAAAAATGCACAAGGCATTTAGTAACAAATATGGTTAAATTATCCCTTGCTTTCTAAAAACACTTTAGATTATGAATATTTTTGCAGACTGTTCAGGATAGTTTGTAAAAGTAAATATTTTCTTTCTGCATTTAACGGAGGAGATTAAATAATAAGAATTATATCAGCATAATAACTTAAATGGAATGTCAACTCCAATTTTTTTTCTTGTACTACAAATACTCTTTTCACAAAAAAAATAAATAACCCAAAGAAAAATTAACCTGAAATTTCTTTGGAAAAACGTCCATTTTCTACAATGTCACTCCTCAGCTTATTACTAACACAACTGACAGATCACAGCGGATCTACAAATGCACACAATATTTAGTAACAAGAAAAATAAGCACAATTTCAATAATATTCTGTCAAAACCATTTCAGGTTGTTCAGGATAGTTCACAAATGTAAACTCACATTAAACTATTTTGATATTTATATTTTACTGTTCACGTTAAACATTTGGAGTTGCCATTGCTTATATGTTATCAACTTAATGACTATTCCGACTTTGAAAGAAGAAAATTAAGAAAAAATTAACTAAACGGACATAGTAAAACAGCAAAAATGAATAAAATCTACAGGAAAGAACAGAATAATTAACAGAATCGCCAAAATAAGCAATAAATTGAACAGAAAATGTTGAATTGTAACAAAAATGAACAGAGTAGGCAACAAAAACAAAAGTTTAGTTTAGCATGACTGTGAATACATAATGCGACTTCTTTAGCGACTATTATGACAGTTACGGCTAATATCACTTATTTGCATTTACATTTGACATGGGGTCCCTGAAATGAGTTAACTTGAAGAGCCAGATTGGACCCATTGGTGGCCCTATTATGGTCCACCGGCCGTATGTTGGACTCTCCTGATTGACTCTACTGAAAAATGTCATGTTACAGTACTGGTTTTGACTGTCTGGGGCTGCCCCAGTGTTCCGACAGCCCAGCGTCAGTGAGAGACACAGACTAGACATCCTGTCGAGGCGGCGGCGCTATAACAGACAGACGTGGAGCGCGTTAGCTAGTTACCGCTGCTCCATCCCACCACGCCGCCTCGTCCTCCCTCTCTGACTGGTGGGTCGGGCTGAGAGCTAAGCTGACAGCTGGAAATGGAATGTCAGACCTCTGCAACCTGGCCATGGAGGTAGAATATCTAATATAGAGGAGCTCTGTGTGTTTGGACACTTTCACCTTTATTTTGACGGAAAGAAACACAAGCACACATATATATACACGCGCGCGCACACACACACACACAACCCGGGCCTTTAGAAGGAAATAAAACACACATACGACTGCTCAACACCACTTCTTTCTTCAGTTTTGCTGCACACGTCGGAGTAAGCATGCAAAAATGGAAACACAAACGATGAAAAGATGCATTATCAGTTGGTTCAATGAAACGATGGAACGCCATGCACGCTACGCAGCTTCAACGAAAAAGAAGGAAAGGACATAAATGCAGATAATACCTCCTTTTCCAACAGCAGGAAATGTGAAGTATTTTTACTGGGGAAAAAATGAAAAACTTTTCTCGACCAGAAACTTCTTATCAAAAAGTTCCTGGAAGGGCACTTGGCCGACTTCCACATTGACATTCACCCACTGAAGCTAATGAGAGGCCGAAAACTTGTTTATGCCATTTCTACAAGGTTAATGTGTTTGGATGATTTGGTGGGAAAAAAATTAAACATGTATTCCAACAGGTGCAGATCAGAACATGGTCAAGAGTGTATTGGTCAAACAGCCTCATTTGAATAAATTTGGTGGCAGAGTGGAAACACAAAGCATGCAGATTGCCAGGATTTATTTTATGTATTTAATTATTCATTTGGTGTGGGTAAATAAACTCCTGGTAATAAAAGTTCCCAGTGACGTCGTTGGAAAAGGGGCAGAGGGCGGAGGGCAGACGGAGACAGAAAGCGATACCTGTACCTGACCAGAAGGGGGCAGAGGAAGGAGGTACAAAGCTGTAGCCGACAGGAGTTACAAAAGACAGGCCGCAGAGCAATGGGGCTAAGGCCAGGCAGTGGAGGGGGGGCGGGGGTGGATTGGACAGGGCAAAGTGGGGGAGGGGTTGCAGAAGGAAAGAGAAGCAAAGAGAAAACATATGTCTGTAAAAATTCAAGTGTGAAAGAAGAAGAAAACAGGCAGAACATGAGACTCGGGTAAATAATAAGTACATTTACGGGCAAGTGCACGTTAAGGAATCAGCCTTCACCAACTCTGAATTTAAATGCACCACCTGAAATTAATTCAGTTAATTAAATGTAATTATTAGTTAATAGTTAATTCAGTTACTTTGCAGTATTTCTGCTACGTTACACACACGGTGCATCGTGGGCAACGACCCTTGTATACAATTCAATTTTGAAATAGAAAGCAGCTGACTATATAATGTATTGCTCGTGCTGTGTGTGTGTGTAAGTACACACACACACACAGCACGACTATTGACCGCACCGGAATATAAGACACAGCCATTAAATATTAAAAGAAGAAAATATGTTTACACATATAAAATGCACTGGACTATAAGACGCATGTCCACATTATAACGAGATATTTACCCTAAAAGATTTTGTAGATATATATTTATATACCTTAACTGATTGTTTAACCTGCCCAAGAAAACACTCATACACACTCACACTGACTCAAACATGCCATACGTGCATGTAAGTTATCAGAATGTTTAAGCATGAGGATTATCTGAATAGGAAATTGTGTTAAATATCTGAAAAGGAATGCATGAATTTGCTTCTAAAAATTATTTATAAAGACGTGTTACCATGGAAACAGATGGAGGCTTTTTTTATTTCTTTCATATTTTTATTGACTGGTTTTGGTCTGTTTGGCCACACTCTAATCACACACTTGTTGGTGAAGGTAACCTGTAGTCACAAGCTCTTGGAAGAGCTTCATAAACTCTTGGGCCAATGGGAACTGGCCCCTCCCCTCACTGTATCTGATCGTCCAATCAACTCCTGTGCGTCCTGAACCAATCGAACGAAACGGTCACTCCGAGAGCACTACCACAGTGTTTGTCTCTGATCTGGTGTTTCACCTGCATCCACGGCATATTCTGGGTTTTCTTCACCACCTGTACTTTCTTTCCTCATGTTGAATTGGGGAGGTGTAGCGCTCGCTCTGCCTCGGCTACTCTCCTAGCTTCTGTGCCAGCTGACGCCAGAGGAATACATTTGAGGAATTTTACTCGCAACCCAATATTTTTTGCGCACAATAATCCATACACTTGTTGCATCGTCATATTGGGCCCAGGGTTCAAAGTGTGGGGAAACAGAGGCTTATAGTCCAGAATACAGTACTAATACACAGCTGGAGTATTAAATCCAGTCATAACCTTTGCACTGTTAAATCAAATCAAAGTTTATTTATATAGCGCCAAATCACAAAAAAATCACTGTCCCTGCTTCTCCCACAGACTGGTGAGCTTCTGCTGAAACATCAATACAACAGGGACCACCTCTTCACCGGTGCCTGTGATTGGAGGGAGCGGGTGGCAATTTCTCTGCATCAGTGCATGTGGTCCAGATCTAACGCACACGGGACCCTGTTCAGCACAGACTTCTCCTCTCGTGAGTTTAAGGTGATGCTGTTTCTATTTTACATTCACCGTGACGTCACATGTGCACCAGGAATAGTTCTTTAAGGCTTTAAGTCTTCCAACATGATCATGACGTGTTTTGAGTCCATGCTACAACAAATGGCATGTGAGGTTCATCCCAACAACACCTCAGTGATCAGGTCTCATACGGGAAAGTCACCATTTTATTTAGCTCAGTACAACAGAACGGAAGTAAACAAAGTTCATAAGGCGGCCACACCTGTGGAATTAGTCCAACCATTCAGAATAAACAACCTCCATGTGTCGCATCTGCTCCACATTTACCCCCAGACAGACACATTTCATCTCCAGTCACAAAACACCATCAAATACAAGAACATGTGACCAATAACGGTCAGACACCAGTCGTCATCACACAAGGATTCAACGACACACAGTAGTAGCAGGGCCAGACCCCCCCCCCGCCAATTAAACACCCACCAGCAGACAAATCCACATCTGGGCCACTGCTGCTACTACTAATACTACTACGACGACTACTACTACTTTTACTTAATACGCAGCAGACGGACTGTTAGACCTGCTCCCATCAGACAGCTTTGGTTACAGCCCAAACACTGATCACCATGGAAACAGCATTCAATTCACTACAACTTGGAGCTATTGAACGATGTCTTTCAATGACTGTGTCTGTGTGTGTTTGTTTTCATGTGGAAAATGGAGAGAGTACAAAATGACTGATGTGGTGGATGTAACAGGTTTTGTTTATGACTGTACACTTACAGTTTCCTCCCATCCGGCTGATGTGGTGCACGGCAGCGTTCTCCGGTTCCCTGTAGGGGAACTGCAGCGTCGTGTCCAGACTGCGGAACCCTTCTCTGAGTGAGTGGTGTTTGTAGTATTCAATCAACTCCTGTCAATACACAAAAACACAAACAACTCTTTACCTACATGCGCTTCTACCTACTATGTTTTATACATACCTAGAACTTACCTGGTATGTTTTGTGTACCGAGAACATTTGCCTACTTAGTATGTTTGAAGTACCTGGAAAGTTTTGTAAACCTAGAACGCTTCGTTTGGCTGGTACGTTTTAGGTATCTAAAATGTTTTGCGTACCTGGAATGTTTTAGGTGTCTGGAACATTTCTAGAATGTTTTTCGTACCTGGAGTGTATGTAATCAAATGGACTCTTCATCATCATAGTAGTGTGTTGTGTTTTTTGTTGTAGACGAGTGTTTAGTGGCAGCAGTACATTAAGTCTTCCTGACATCTGGGGTTATTATTTA
>JAPTHA010000014.1:857020-873379 GCA_029814585.1 Gymnapogon annona
AAAGACAATGAGAGAGGTGCGGGGACACTAAAGCCAGGAGGTGAGAAGAGAGAAGTTAGCTTGGGAAAAGGGGTGAAAACAATGAAAAGAGCACATCCAATCAAGAGCCAGGAGTGGCTGCTCAAGGCAACTGTAGTCTAAGCAAAGTGTTTGATGCTTGTTGACAGCTGTATCTGTGAGGCAGAGAGTGCATGTGTGTGTGCGTGCATTTGTGTGTGTGTGCAAGACCAAGACCTATAATCCTATACCATGCAACGTTGCGTGACTGTTCATACCCCACTCTTTGCTGCTCCGCACACCATTCTCCCTAATTGGTCACACCCACTCTCTGTGTCTTTGTCACACACGCAAATACACACCCATATACAGGCGGACGCAGCAATGCATACATAGGCCACAACAACGTCCGCATCTTTATCCCCCCAGTGACAATGAAGGGGAGTCCTTGAGGGTATGTCGCAGACACGCAAATGCACATATGCATGCACATTAGCATGCACACATACACACACAAACACGCACCCCACTAAGCATATGGAAGGCGGTCACGCAACCCTCACCCAACCATGCCAATTTCTGACTTCAATTAGCTAATGAAGAATGTCCACCGCACCTTTTTGATTTGTGTACACTGGTATTTGTTCGTCTATGACGCTCTTCTCGCAGAGACGGTGAAGGGTAAGCCAACGTGAGGGTCCGAAATAACATGGTCATCAGAAAGATGCTAAAACGAAATGGTTTATGCATGTACCCAGTGGCGGGGAGCCAGTCAAAAGGTTACCGAGTGCAACCTGGTGATTCATAAACTAGACATGCAGGCCACAGCTGACCATGAGTCATACACACATGCACACACAAGTGGAACACACCAGCAACTAGACGAGCTCCAAGGCAGATGCCCAAAGTGCCCGCCATTAAGTCTCCCACGGCAGAGACCACGCAGATGGATTCATACAGCGTACATGTAATCGTTATTATTATTGTCGTCGTGGTGCATTTCCTGTGGAGCTCAGGGGCCAGAGAGCACACACAGAACTGATGGGAATGCTCTAATAATGTCCATGTGAGATTAGGAGACTACAGTGAGATTACGGAGACCCTGCCAGGGCTGTTTGTTTTGGTGGTGCTCATGCTCCAGTTGACTGATTAATCTGTGAGGGTTACATGAGGATAGAGGGCCACGGCCTGACTTCTGCTGGTAAAGGCTTCTCCCTACTGGTCAAAAGAGGAAACTGCAGGAAATTTCGGCGCTGGGATGGACGCGTGACAGAGGAGGAGGCTTCAAGGGGTAATTCTGTGTATTTGTTGACTGTAAATGAACATAGAGAAAACAGTCCCCTCTGAACTCTCTTTTTTTTGTATATTGTTTGATTTTTCAGTTGGCACAACTACAGTTCCATTCATACACTGCAAGACGACGATCACAACACACAACGACAGGATCAGAGACAACAGACAAACAATAAACAAAACAATACAGCTGAAAAAAAAAACAGAAATAAATAAACCCCATGAGTCCCATAGAGACATATGTTGACCTCTGACCACCTCAGTCCTACAAGCCCTGCTCGGGTATATAGAGCTGAACCAATGTGGTGTACTACTACATTTTCCATGTACTTTATAAATGGTTCGTGTCTTGAAACCTGTTGTCAGATTGAAAAAAAAAATCCCAATTCATCCAGCATATGCCTGACCTCATTTTATGAACACATAACGCGATGACAGCAGAACTGACCGACATCATCAACCCCCGATCATAACACCGACCCCACAGGGTTGGACTGTGGGCACAAGGCATGATGGGTAATCACTTCATCTATCTCTCATCGTTATGGAACAAGGTCAATCTGGACTCAGACTACAAGTCCTTTTTCCACTGAAACACAGTCTGGTCTTGATGCTGTCTGTTGAACTAAAGCCTTTTTCAATTCTCCTGGTTTTCTCACACACCTGACCGGCTGCAGATGCCTAAAAGCATCTACAATCTGTTTACTTCTTGTACTGTATTAATCGTAACAGTCATATCATATAGTTTTACTACATAAAGTGTAAATCATGTTTTGTCTTATATGACGTGGTTTAATTAGAAATGATAAACTTCTTACTGCATCAGTTAGTGTTAACTGACTTGTTGCAGCGGAAACGTCATTAATCTAGTAAATATCTAATGGAAACATCTGAAATACAAGTGTTACTGAAATCGAGGAGGGGGCTTTTTATGCGCCTTCATGAGCAGGTCTTCCTTGAAGAAGAGGATTCATTCTCAACGTACATCCTGGTCAAATAAACAAAAACAAAATAAAAAGGGTTGACCTCCAAAAGCCCGGACCCTGTGCGATGATGGATTTTCAACAGATATTTTGCACTGTTCAGCGGAAGAGTAGAAAAATGACTCCAGTGTCAAGTTCAACTGACGCCCCATCAAGTCAAACTGCGTCAAGTTCAACTGACGCAGTTTGACAAGACTGAGCATCACTGTGGATGGGTGTGTTCTGACTGAAGGCAGCACTTAATGAACGTGACCGTTTTGTGTGAAATTTTTGGATGTGCATGGAAAAAAATGAAGCACCGAGTAGACAGTTTTAACAAAGTGAAAACTTTATTTGTGAATGACTCAGTAGTCACGCTTTGTCACGTGTGTGGACCAAACTGCTTACAGCCTTTTGCAACGGCTCCTGACCCTTTTCATCTATTTACTGTAATTTCAGCTTTTTTTCTACTCGTTTTTGTTCATGTTTTTCTTTTTGTCCTCTCAATAATGCCTGTTGAGAGAGTTTTGGTCTTTTCATTGCTTTTTTATCGCTGTGGGACCGCTGTTGGAGCAACAACGCGAGATCCTGTCGTACGTTTTGTTGACTCCAGGGATCAGGTGATTGCCCTGAGGCCGGCTAGCTCATTAGCCAGAAAGACAAACATTCCACCTGTAGTCTTTTTGTTAATTAATTAATCCCAAGTCTTTCCCTTGGGATTAATAAAGTGTTCTGATTCCGATTTACACAGACTGAGTCCTCAGTCAAGTTTTAATCTTTGTGAGGTTCTTGTTGGATCATAGTGTGTTACGATTTGAATCAGGATAAAAGTGTTGATGATCAGAAAGAGCAAACCAGCGAGCCAGATGAGCAGGAAGGTGTTGTAGCCTTCAAACTCCAGGAAATAGGCGGGTCCCAACCAAACAGCCTGTCAGAAGAGACAAAATACAACAGCCAATGATTTGAATTCTTGTTTGGGTTGTTAATGTGTTAATGAACTGAATTTTTGTTATGATCAGATATTCTCAATCAAGGATGTCAAACATGCGGCCCGGGGGACAAATGCAGCTCGCCAAAGGTTTCAATCCGTGGAATCAATTTGTGAAATGCAAAAATTACACCCAAGATATTTACAAAAAATATAGTTCGCGTTCCACATACAGACTGGGACGAATATTATCACAATAACCTAGAAATACAACTTCAAATTTTTCTCTGAGGAATTCTGAATGTCTTTCATTTAATTTCCCCGTATGATTTCACAAAAACACAGAAATAACCTGAATAAATACAAACAACCCTAAATGTCTGAAGAGAAGTCAGTGTAATTTTATCAATATTGTACCTGTTACGAAATGTTTTGTGTACTTTTAGATCCACTGTGATCTGTAAGTTGTAATGTACATGTATAAATTATAAACTGAGGTGTAATATTGTTATAATTACACTTATTTTTCTTCATAGTTTTGAGGTGGTTAATGTTATTCCTTGTTTTAAAGGACAGTTTGTAGATGTAAACATTTTCATCATATGAGGACAGTTTGGAGTTGACATTATTGATATGTAATTCTGTTATTATTGTACTGGCCCCGCCCACTTCCCACCAAACCTGGCTGAATTTGGCCCCTGAACTAAAATGAGTTTGACAACCCGGCTCTGGATGAATTTACCTGTCCAACAAACCAGAGGGTCAGCAAACATAAGCCCCGTTTTAGAGACAGACTCAGGTGAGGGATGACCAGAGGAAGCAAACACAGGTACCAGAGGAAGTACTGAAAAGGAACACAAACAACAATGAAACATAATCCCCACTTGGCCTCTTACGAAACACCAACAGGCAACTGTTCAGATCTGCTTTAACATGCATTCTTTGTAGTTAGCTCTGATAACAGGCGTGGACTCGCTCTCTGTTGCTTTTGTTTACCTGTGAAGTGCAGACCTTGTTGAATGAGACAAATATGGCAGTGTGTAGAAAACAGCAGAAAGTCAGATCAGGGTGAAAAGCCCACGATACGACCAATAGCAGCAGGAGCTGAGGCAAGAACGCTGCCAGGCCAAGCCACTGGCTCCACCTGGTGTCTGAATAAAGAACACACACACACACACACACACACACACACACACACACACACACACACACACACACACACACAAGACATGAACCGGGTCCAGTAACTGACGCCACTCCATCACCTCCCGCAGTTGGATGTACATATACCTGCCGTTAAGTACAGCATGTAGAAGTACGGAGAGAAGTTGTGTCTGGTGTCCCGTCTCGTCAGATGGTACAAGTAGGTCTGGTGGAGAAACTCCCACCCGTACCTGGAGAGATTAATTCAACGTGTGTGTTATGGTAGATCTCGCCTTGAGGTTGAGTTGATGAGGTGAGGGCGGACAGTTTTAACATGTTTAAGTCATCTGCTGCAGCACTTTTTTTTATCGTCTTACAAAATGTTGTCCCAGTTGTCTAGTGGAAAATACAATATGAGGTGGGGGCATTTAAGTCCAATTTTTGAGTGAGTAATTAGTATTTTCCATAATAACCAGAGTGCAGGCGGAATAAGGAGTCAACTCCATTTTTTTAACTCCCTGGACTGACATCAAAAAAGAAACAAATAATAATATTGTATTATTAATGTATTTTGTATCTTATCCCCATTCATTTCATTTGCATTTAGTCTTCAGTTTATTGGGTTTAAAGATCTTATTTTTTTTGTCTGTTTTGATGTATTTAATGGGTGACAATTGTCGAAACCTAACCCAATGTTTTGAACCCTTTTTTGGCCATCATTTGTACACTGTTTTTATTACTTCCTTCTAGTCCTAACCCAAGCCCCTACTTTGTGTACAGCAAACAGAATAGAGTACATTGGAATACACTTGTATCATTAAATATACTATATTTATAGCATGTTGCCTGTTACTATATTGGATGGAGTATCTCACATGTAATAGAAGAGCGCTGTGAGTGTACAGAAGACTCCCCCAGCCACACTCGCAAAGAGTAGCAGGTCTTGGTTGATGAAGCTTCTAATGAATCCCACAAGCTTCCACCATCCCCATCCAGGTTTATCCTTCTCTACTCTGGTTTCTGGAGTGCGTAGAGTCAAAGCAATGGGCAGAGCATATGTAACAGGGTAGATCTTCATATGCACGGAGAGGCCATAGAGCACGGCTGCCGACTTTAGATGATGGGCTGCAAGTTCAAGGAAAATTTTGTTTACATTTTTTAAAAATATAGATTATTTTTTAAATAAGAATCAAACATTAAACCGCAGAGACCTTACCTTCCACACATAGTAATGTCCCCAGCACAAGGGCTGATAAGATCGACTCTGCGTTCCCTCGACTGGATACTCCCATAGGCAGCGGGTTGAGGAGCCACAGAGAGCAAACACGCCGTGCAGTCTGAACAAAAAGAACACAACTTCATCTGGATTTTAGATTTTAATTTAGGTTCTAAATTCTTCTCTCTCTTAAATACTATAGTCAGAAATTCTTCTAAGTTATTTTCCAAGTTCAACTGGACTAGTTTTGTCCATAAAATGTTTTGTCTGTTCATAGATGATGATGATGATGATTTCATAGCAGTTTTTTTGTGTGTTTGTGAATTTTAGTGCACGAGTAGTAAATTAACGGATGCACAAGATTTAAGCAGTTTCAAATCTGGTTGCATCAACTGGATGAATTCCCAGCTGTAGAATTTCGGCACAGATTTCTGATCAACAAGAATTTAATGGATGAAGGCAAACCTCAGAGCTGAGACCTCGCAGATGGAGGATTTTATAGATGAGCAATCCTGAGAGAACATCACACGCAATGAAAAGGATCTTTCCAAACACCATGCTGAGGTAGATGTTGGGGGTGAGGAGCCAGGCCAGCAGAGGGGTGTAGCGGTATGTTGATCTGTTGTATGGAGACTGTCCCTGAGAAAAGGTTTCCCACATATTATTCCTTTCATGACTGTTTATCTTAGTATGCAATTGTTTAGGGATGATTTGATTCACCTTTTTGGACTCTAGTACATTCTGCTGTACACAACAATGCACAAAAATATCCTATTTACAAAACCACAATTAAATCACACTTTTAGGTGAAAATGTTAGTATGCTGTTATATTTAGGACATTCTTGTTAATACCAGTGGAAGAAGGGGGGTTTAGAGGGTTTATAAGTTGCTGCTTTTTTCATTTACCTCAGTCATGAATCTTGCAGCGTCTGTGAACACATGGTAGTCAATATCAGTGTATTTCACCTCCATTGTCCTGTCCTGGAAGTCTCCATAAGCGACCAGGGCCAGTCTTATTGCAAACGAAGCCGTGAAAAGGACACGCTTTTCTGTCAGCTTGGTTGTTATTCTCTCCATCACCAGAAAAGCAAGAAAAACCAGACGCTCAGCAGGCAGCCGGGAGAGTAGAGTTAAGTCAGTATTAAACGCAGCTATGCTAAGCCGCACTCTCCGAAAGAAGCCGCATTTCTGGTCCCTCCACGGACATCCGAGTAAGGTTTATCTACAAATCTGTCCGCAGTCACGTCTTGTTTCTTCACTTTGATTTCTGAATGATCATAAACTCCAAACATGACAGACAGGAAGTTAACCGGAAGTTTACGATGTGACTTCTTCTTCGTTGGTTTCATATTTTGGTACATTAGCATCACCTAGAGTGCGTTATAAAACATTCGCTTTTACACGCGCTTTATCGGGAAACTTAAGTCATTCATTGATAGTAACCGTTGTTTCATGGGAAAAAAAATACATTGTCCATTAAATCTAAGCAACGTAGTTAAAAAGATATCCATTTGATAAAAAGAAACCAAATGTACACTTCGTATCTCCTTCCTTTTGTATCCTGTTTTTACAATCTTCATGCTGTTAGTCTCTTTGCCTTCGGTCAGCTGTTTCATTGTCAATTTGTGGTATTCTATTAAGTACTATTTTCTTTGTGGAATCAGATTCACTGAGAATCTTATTTGGCAACGCGTTTAAGATAAACTTGATTATGATCATAATGACTTTCTATCTCGGACAATAACACACAATCACCCCAAATGAAGTAAAATGAACTAATTTGAGGTATTTACATTACTGTCTCCGTCCCCCAATCTGTTTGTGGTATATTCTGCACAGTTCAGATCAATGCCTCTTCGTAAAATGCTCATTATCTTGAATTTATGTTAAACATTAACCAACCAGCATGTGACATGATGTGAAAACCTGCTCTTCAGATACCCAGTGTAGTAGTAATGTCTGTCAATAATTAAACTGTCAAGAAAACTGTGAAATCGCTCAATACTTCACAGGAGGATGTGTAATAATACAGCAAACCACATTTGAAAACCACACACATTTATTCTACCAGGTCACAAACATAACTGGGATTCAAAGGCAGTTCAAATCTTAATTAAAGCTTTTTTTGTGAATCTTATAGTCATGTTACATGTAAGACTTTGCACAATTACAATATTTCATGATTAAAAAATCCTCTTTGGTTTATAACAGTGAAGCTGCATGTTCCTTAGATAAAGTGCAGACATTATAATATGACGCAATGAACAGACATGATTGCTGAGGGTGTAGGTATAGATACAGTGTGGATTGAAGGTGCAGCACATACATTAGAGCCATAAACCATGTCTAGATGAACTAACATAATGGAATAGATAAAGCAGGGGATGAAAGTGCAGCATTGGGAGTTGAGTGGACATACACATTAGACACTTTTGTAAACATGGTACTGCAGATAAGAAAGTGGAAGAACCTCATTTTCCAAAGGCACAGCGTCTTTTGTCTTTGAGTGAAAGCAAGCAGCACTTTTCAGAAGTTCAGTCACTATGTTTACATGCGCTAAATATTCTGTTTCTTGCACTTAAATTCCAATTAAGTCAAGGTAAATAAATATTCCACCGGTGTTCTACTTTACACACAGCTGTGCAGAAACAAATTTAAAAAAAGGTTCTACTGATATTTTCTACAAACACTCCCTCCTTCATTCCATTCATTCCTTCATCTGTAATAGTAACTTCATCTGTGTAGAAATATTCACCTCTCTTCTGTGCATCTCTATTTCTACATAGCAGAAGCAGTGGTAAAACTAAGATATTAGATCGTAATTCCACATTCATCCAAATTTCAATGGAATGTCCTGACCAGAACTAACTGCACGACAACAAACAAATCACTCCGTTGTTCATGGTAAAGCATCATTAGCCCGAAAATGCTCCTTTGAGGAAAAGCTAAATCTTGAATATTCAAATCTCCATCAAATTTCAGAACAGCGTCATATTTTCAGATAGAATATTAGTGGGCATGCAAACGTAGGTTACTGTCAAAGGCATTCTTGGGTCTGATAATGCTCTCAGGGTGCAATACGTAAATAGAGACTCTAGGGTAGTTGTATAAGAAGATATGCTGCCCCCTCCCCCCACCCCCATTGCTTTAACCAGATCCACGTGTTCACTCAGGGGAGCAGTATCTGCCAGCAAAAAGAATGCTATTGGAGGGGTTATGTCGGATGAAGAAGAGGAAGGGGTGATCTGCGATGAAGGTGGCTGGACGCATGGCACAGCGCATCATCATAATGGCAGCGGTGGCAGCAGCCGCCTCGGTTCCCTCCTCATTCACCTCCACAAAAGCCTTGTGGACCACTTTGGACAGGACCAGGTCATTGGCAGGAGACATGCCTGTCGGAACGGAAGACAAGACGTTCTGAATGCGTGTGACATCACGTGTTAAAACACACGCCCACATCGATGGAGACTCTGGTCTTTACCGGAGAAGTCGCTCATTCCCATGTCGAAGGCGTCCACCATGCCCATACCCATGAGCACGTCCTTCATGTCATACGTCTCTGTCATCTTGAATCGAGGCAAACCCACTTGAACCTCAATGTTGTCCATCATGTCTGGACGAGTCCACTCCACAAAGTTCTCGTAGGTCAACTGCTGTTCTATCTGTGATGAGATGCCAAATGCATTTTTAGTCGTGCGTTTGTTGATGAGTGGAAATTGCAAAAATATGGAAAAATATGGACCATACCTTCTCCAGACCACACACGTCATTGGGGAGGAAGACGAGCATGCTCAGCTCCTTTCCATTATAAGGCATCTCCAGGATCTGTTCAATAGGATTATTATTGAATGTCAAGATTACGGTACAAAGAAACGGTCTTAGTCCACCTTTATCTGGTTATGTTGTTGTTTTTGCACAGTTAAAATTAATCCACACATTTATTTATCACTCTGTCATCCTTAGATACAACAACCCTAAAAGACACCAAAAAAAAAAACAGTATTAAATGGGTTGTAAAGGTAAAGTCACCATTTTGTGTGACCCCTGACTCCATGACAAGAACGGGCACAAACAATTAGACGACATCTGACGTGTTGAATGAAAACCCGGTATAAAATGCCAGAAAATAAATGCAATAAACCTCACATTGTCTGAGGTCACACTAAATATGATCACGTCAGTTTCTAGAAAGTATTTTTTTTCCATTAAGCTTTAGTTTTTACTGCTGCACATACGTCACACACAGTATGATTGAATCTTAATAAAATGCTCGTGCTCATTAGAACAATCCTGATGTTGGATTGGATCTTTTGCACAGTACTGTATAAAGTTCAGGAAACTGAAAGTTTATGTTGGGTTTGATTGACGAACAAATCTGCAAAAATGTACAGCTTAATTTGGTGATGACAAAACAGCACGGCACAATTAAATGTAGCGCTCTGATGTATTTCTAAACTGAGATTAAACTGGACTGATGGAAACTGTCAGCATCAGCACAACTTAGCGATAAATGTGTGAATAGACAAAAGGTTGCGTGCAACAAACTCTATATTGTTTATTTATTTTACTTGCATTGTGTTGTGTGGAGTAACGCTTACGCCTTGTGTTTATTTTACTGATCCAGAAATGCATCATTACCTGGCACTTGGCTTCGGGGATAAACGTTAAAGGGAACTTTGTTTTCTGGTGCATCATCTTCACTGGCTTAGTGTCATTCTGTAGACGAGAACATACAAAACATGCTTTAGTCTCGTTACAGCCTAAGAATACACGAGCTCCGAGAGCGACTTAACAGCAGCTTCCACCTTTGACCTGGACTTTGCAGTGTCGTCATTGTTGGGTGTGGTCGGCAGTGAGACACACCTTAAACATTTAACCAAGGATTGTGTGTGTGTGTATATAAAACTTTGTGTTCTGGCTGCTGATAAACCACCCATCAACAGATCTGTACATATACACGTATACATTCTGTACCGGTGAGTCGTTTGTTGAGTCATACGTGACCAGGTGTGAGTCTATACATTTCTGGCGTGGCGTTCTCGTGTGTGTGGGTGGTAAAAGGCGTGTTTCTGCAGAAAACAGACTTTTAAGTTTGTCGATGACAAACTTAGCACACACTACATTAACACACAGGCTGTAAAAGAGCCTGACAACTGGATTTTTACACCCATTGAATAATCACACTCTGTTCTCTTGTTTCTCAAAGCCTTTGAGATTGAATTCTTTTCACCTAATGACGTAACAAGGATGGAGCATCTTCAACTGAGCAATTAGATAATATTAGATATACCTTTATTTGTCCTACTTGGGGAAATTCCAGAATTCAATTCACAATTTTAACACATGGACTAGTTTAGATTAAATGGTAGTGGTAAAGTGGTCAGCTGCTGCCATGCAGGGCACTGACACATTCAGTGTCCTGCTCAAGGACACTGTGACATGTGGACAGTCGGAGCCAGGATTCGAACCGCCAACCCTTCAGCCATTGGACGACCCTCTCTACCGACTGAGCCGCAGTCATCCAGATTGACGTCATGTGCGTTGCATTTAGTTGACATTTGTGCAGTGAGGGTGTTCGTCCTGTTACCTGGTTGAGTTTAAACGGAGTGTCACGCGTGAATTTCTGATCAAACTGCTTGTTCCAGTTGCCTTTAAAGTAGATGGCGTTGACCAGCACCAGTTTGGTCATGTTGTCCACAGTGCCAGCGGCCAGCAGGTCCTTAATTTTACCTAGAAAACAAGAATTGAATCCATGCAAGTCATGCAACAGGTTCACAAAAGCAATATCCAACTGTCAAACTATCTGTGTTTAATTGTGACACAATTCCCCACAGGGGTCTTCAAATGATTTTCCAGTAAATCTTTAACCCTCAGTGATCTAAATAGAGACTTTAATAACTTCTGAACCACTAATGCTATCAACACGTGTAAATAATCCAGGAGCCTCTGAACGGCCAAATAGCTCATATATGAGAAGATAACAAACTGTATTTTACCTGAACTATTGCCCCGTAGATTGTGTGAAAGATTGTGCTTTTTATGCAATAAATTCTGTTTCTTCAGTTTTTATTCACAAACTCAAAATAAATATTTTAAAGAACCAATTAAAAAACTCTTCTAAATAAAAGCACAGATTTAAAAAAAAAAATTATTTATCGCCCTGGCATAAGCCTGCAACCCATTGAAAACAGTTTGGCGACCCACTTTTGGGTCGCGACCCACCAGTTGAGAATCACTGCTCTAGTACATGTGAACGTGTGAGACATCCACCTTGCGTCATGTTATCCACCCAGCCGTTGATGTTCATCCGCGCCTCCTCTGATTTCGTCAGAAAGTCCACAGACTCCAGCTCAGCACTGTAGAACTTCCTGGTTTCGCCCAAGAAATCCTAGAACCGCATTAACAACTGTCAAAGCTCCCGACTGAGCAATTCCAGTTCATTAATCCTACTGAATGGAAGACAAGTTTTAAAGAAGTCATTGCTTTTGTGTCATTTGTGTTTGATGCGTGATGCAGTTGTTGTATGATGTGCTTAACCTGTGTGTAACATGGTTTACTGTTGCACGTTCGCAAAATCAAAACTTACTGAAAACCGCAAAATGATCCGAGTTTTCATTTGTTGCATGAGAGCAGTTTTGGCCCAATGTGTCACCACGTTCAGATCAGAGACTTTGTATTGTCATGATAAATACTGTTGTGGTGAGTACATATTCTTCTTAAAGAAATTAACTATTCCAATTTATGAGGCAATGAAATTATATCAATTAAGTGAATGGATAAAAGTTACATGTAATTACAAATGTATATTGCTTTATGTGCAAAAGGTTCTCCTTTTAAAACATTTCTATCAGTTTTAGTTTGTAATGATTGACTTTTTATTTCTGTTCTTTTTTTGGTTCGCTAGATAAGTTTTCATTTATATTAAAAGGAGAAAATGAGCAGTTTCTATAAAGTAAGCTGTGATTGTATCATATGGAACATGCATGGTTTTGTTGAGATCCTGCAAATAAAAACATTGTTTAAAAAAAACAACATTTATATAACTAAAACGAGCATGCCTGCATAATACAGACACCATTTTCTTTTTAGATTAGATTAGATTCCTTAATTTCTCCTACTCGGGGAAATTTCCAATAAAAAAATAAAAAATAATAATTAAAATATAAAAATAAAATATACATTTTTGTGAACACAGACACTAAATCTGTGAATCTTGAGTCAGAATATTGTTTTACCCTATCCTGCCTTCCACTCCTCTCATTCATCACTCTTTCCGACAGAGATTGTAGATAACCCTTGAGCTTACGTGCACAAAACTGCACAACTGGGCCGTTTGAAACACACCTGGACAAACTGGTATGACTGTTCTCCATACAGCCTGTTGGCAAGACTCAGGGCATAAGGAGCGTCGGCCTTGTTGAGCTGACTGAGCAGAGCGGAGAAGCTGGAGTGGACTTCATCCAGGTGGTCTTTGGTTTTCAGGCACTGTGGGGAAAACGCAGACGAGCGGTTGTTACAGAGGAGAACATACGCTGAGCCGTGGGGAAAAGTCCTGTTAGTAAAACAAAAACCTCCACCTGAAATGGACAAAGCACAGTGAACCTTAACACGACACGACAGCCTGCACATGCTTTGAAAGATAAACTTCATTCCACCACCACGTTGTACATTGTTATGCAGCCGTATTCCTGTAGCCTGATGGTAGTAATAACCATGTTAAAAATAAAACTTCTTTAATGATACGTGTTTGTTTTGGTGTGTGTCCAAATCAGCAAAGTACAAACCACCATCCGAGTAAAATGTCCTAAAATGGCAGTAGAATATTTCTGTGGTGAATTTCCGTGATGCGTCCTTAATTTTTCATGGTTTCCAAAACTCTCCGATATGTCTAACCACGTTGTGGTTTGTGTCGCTGCACCAAAAAGATAAGTAGCACAGCAGGAAAGACGAAACATTCTTGCCTGTTGTGTAACGCTGTGGCGTTTGAAGCTGTTGGACACACACTTAACCTCCATTAAGACCTGACAGCAGTAGAAATGGAAGCACGACCTCTGACCTCTGTAAAGGCCCCAGGCTTAGACAACACCAAGCAACACCTCCTGTTAGTCATATACCCGCTCCAGGAAATTTGTCTTGATTACCACCTTGAGAAGATGACGTGGAAGGTGGGATTTGATCTGTTGTGACATCTGCATCTGCATCTGCATCGGCACCTGTGTCTGCAGTGCTTCAGCCTGTCGTGGCTTCTCTGGCTCTATAAAGCACAGGACCTACGGGTGCACAATCAAACTCTTTCCAACGCACACAGTCTGGGCATGTTTCAGTCTTTACAACCGTCTCTCTCTCTCTCTGTGACAAGTAGAGGAGCTGCTAAAAAGAGAAATATTCCTAACTTGAGAAGACTTGTACCCCATACATCAACCAGATATATTTTTATTTTTCATTAGACAATATTACAGTCACATTCTTACACTGCGAGACAACACTCCTGTTGATCTGATGGAACAAAACACATAAATAAGTGAACCGCATGAGTCACACAGTAAATGGGTTGCATTTATATAGCGCCTTTCTACACATTTCAGGCACTCAAAGTGCTTTACATTGGCCTCACATTCACACACACATTCACACACAAGTGGGCTCCACTGGGAGGAATTTAGGGTTCAGTGTCTTGCTCAGGGACACTTCGACATGTGGAGAGTCAGAGCCAGGATTCGAACCGCTGACTCTTCAGCCATTGGACGACCCACTCTACCAACTGAGTCACAACCAAAATAATGCTTGATAAGTGGAGTTGTGCAGGGCCTGTACTCACACTGCTGTGTACAGACTGCCACCTCGCTGCGCAATAAATGAGCTATGAAAGACCAGTGGCAGCTCTGTGGTAGCTCGCTGCAAAAAGATCCTGACAGTAACCATGTGTTACTTTGACCTTTGCTCTTTTTTACGAACACACACTCATTTTCACTCACTCACCAAGTCAGGCAGGACCACCCTGTTTAGTCACCATGGAAATGAGTTATCTGGTAAAACAGGATTAATCACGTAGATTGGAATTGCTTTTTTTTTTTATTCTTTTTTTAAATTTTTTTTAGGTGGACTCAGTAACAGGACATGATTTGTCACAGCAGGTTTTTGTTGCAACTCCTTGGTCTGGAACAGTGACATCTTTCATAAAAGGTATTGCACAATGTAAAACTTCCCTGACCCCGGCTTCAGTGTCAGGTCTATGCTGGGAAAAACTTACTCACTTAATGAATAATGACCTCAATTTACAGAATATCTCAGACATTCAGGGTGAGGCCTCTTCCCTCCCACATACTCGCATTTCAACCAACCTTGACTTATTTCTCAAGGTGTGTCGTTGGTTACGGTCATGGTCGTGGACTTCTTTGTCAGTTGTTCAAGAATTGTATGGTTTAATGCAACACCACCTTTCACCTGCACTTATTTAATCAATGTACTGTTGGGCCGAGTGGTAAAACTAAACAATTATAACACTTTTTTTTTCAAATATTGCAATAAAATGCACTTGTCTGTAGGATTTATTTTGTTCATAGTATAAGGTAAAACACTTACAAACTGCTACTGTTATTTTGCAATGTAATTCTTTGCATCCATTACATGATTTTCAGTTTGTTGCATATGTTACGTGTCTTTTGTCTCATTATATAACAGATGTGATTTTGTTTCCTTTTTGTCAAATCTTTTATATCATTTTCATTACAATTAGTTGTCTTCATCTTTCACAAGGGGCCAAAAGTCATCCTTAGAACCACATGATTTAGTTTTTATATTTATTGTCATAATTACATCAACTGTCAAGAAACGCTGGTTAATTACAGTATTTATAGTCCAGCCCTATTGTACATATAACTTATGTCGTGCAAGTGAATAGCTCACCCTCATATTTTGTTAAAACATAATTTCTACAGCTTTGTTTGCATCATTAAGGGGATATCTATAATTATGAGGCATACAACTGAGTAATTACTGATGAGTGTAAAGACATGCAGATCTCATCAACGGCCGTACACAAGAGGAACAGATGGGTTGCACTGTTTTACCATGACGTTTATTGCTGTGACTCTTCCATGTTGTGTATTACGTTACTATGGCAACGTAACACACACCTGCCTCCGGTTAAAGTCACACCTAACAGATCTCTGACTCAATTCCGCTGTCAGCAAAAATGACAGAGCAGGAGCTCACACGGAAGCTGAGCATCGTTCAGGAGTGTGTGTACGTTACCTCTGACATCTGTGTCGCCGTGTTGCCTTTGGCTCCGAGCAACACCATCGCCAGAGCCGAGGAGATGCTGAAAGGCGAGTAGAAGACATTGGCTGTTCTGTCATTGTCGCTCAGCTTCTTCAACAGAGCCAGAGCGAAGCTGGTGTTGGCCTTGGACAGAGGGCTTTCTGATGCCATTGTCTCTGCAAAATACACAAATGAAAAGTGATGGAAAGAATTAGTTACTGAACAAGAAACGTATCAGTACTCTCTTTATGGCGGACCCAGAAGAGATAGAAAGGTACCACATGTTAGATTAGATTACATCAGATATACCTTTATTTGTCCCACTCGGGGAAATTCCAGGTTACGGCAGCACACACAAAAGACTCCGAAAATTCAAACAAGTCCTAATACTATCAAAATGTAAAAATAATTAAGAAAAGAACAGATTGATTGCAACAAGATCAAGAAAGAGACACTGTCAATGATCAGTTACTATCATGACAGGAAGGAATGACCTGCAATACCTCTCCTTCACACACTTGGGGTGTCTCAGCCTGTCACTAAAGGAACTCTTCAGTGC
>JAPTHA010000014.1:873479-887646 GCA_029814585.1 Gymnapogon annona
GCAGAGTTGCATTCAGATGGCGTGATGGAAGATTGCGTGTGTGCTAACGAATATTAAACATTTAAAGGGATGCTCATCTACCCCCACCCCACACACACACACACAACTCCCCTTATCTCATTGTCACATCATCAGTCATGGAACTACAGTTAGACTAAAACAAAGTTGTCCCCTGGGTGGAGGAGAGAGCAAGAGAGATACTACACACTGTTTCGCATGAGTTAATAGTTACTCACTTATGACGATGATTGTGTGCGTGTGTACACGAGTGAGACACAAAAGCATATGTAAATTCATGTCTTTACACAGGATTCCTGTAAGGTCACAGCAAAGCATGTGTTCTGATTTTACGAAACTACAACTACAGTTGAACTTGTTTAATATTCAGTTTGTGTGGATTTAGTTGACAAAAATGAACACAATTTTTGTAGCTTTTGTTTTTGTTTTAAAATGTGCATGCGCTTATGTTCCGGATAGGAGTTTTTCGGGGACAGTGAAGTGAACCTCACTGCAGCACGCATTCATCGATTATAATGCATCAGAATGAGTTATGAATATCATTTAGTTATTACTGGTTCTTGCTTATGAACTGTGTTTTTCTACTTCTTGCCAACTGCCAAGTAATGAACCTCATTTATTTTCTGGTTTTTACCTTTTATTTAATGCAATGAGCCCTGCAAGTCCGTGTGGAAAGTCTGCATGCAATAACAAATCCTATAAGCTCTCTTCATGTTGGAAAAGTAAGTGTGCTAATGTTCAAAAACTGAAAAACTACAGTTCAATATGCAAAACAAGAAATAAAAGAACCTCTTAATATTTACAAAACTTGACAGTATGCAGTAGAGTTTAAGTGATGATGCATGTCGTCGCAGCATGAGATGCAATGAAATTAAGTGGCATTTGTGACTTTAGCAGCATCACAATTCTGTTGATGTGTGTGTGGACAGTCTATGAAGGGAGTGAATGGGGGGGGGGGTAGAGCTTATAATATCTTCTGCATTTTGCATTTTTCTGTGAAAATCAAGTGTTGGCTTGTAGCACCTTTAACCTTAACAGAAGAAAGTAAACCATATTTGGACTCTGACTGGAAGCTGACTTTGGAGTATGTGTTGTCACATCTACACTGCAGACACTCATGGCTTTGGATTCATTTCAGCAACCGTGCACTTTTCTATTTTCCATATTTATTTTGTGTTATCAGCTGACAATTCTATGACATTTCGTTACCAGATTCATTGTGTGTCTGTGTAATGACAATAAAGGAAGTCTAAGTTTGTATGTGTATTTTTTTTGCATATTTATTGTACTTTATGAATATGTAGTGCATGCATACTGTATGTATATATTTATATATGTATATGTGTGTGCATATTCTATATTGATACATATTCTATATTTATGTAGATTATTTTATGTGTATGCATTGTTTTATTCTATGTGTGTTTATTGCAGTGGATTATGTTTGTTTGTTTGTTTGCTGCTGTGAAAAAGAAAATTGTCCTTGCGAGACATTAAAGTCCTCTCCTGATTATCATCACAATCTCAGCATGGTCATGACAGCTAGCATCCACAAACTAACCTGCAGGCCTTTCCTCTTGCATGCAGTTTATCGAAGATCGCACACATTTTGTTCCTAAAAAGTAAGTGACCAGTTAGTTAAACGATCCGAAGGAATTTCTAATGACTTTGCGGCTTTTACACCGTATTTTCTCACCGGGGATCCAACTTGTTTACCTGTGGATGCTGTGGTTCAGCGGCGAGGCTCAGAGTGCGCACACGCCGGATGATCATGGTAATGACCGCAAAGTTAGTGCGCCCTCTAGCGGCGGAGCGGTGGTACTACACTAAATAAAATCACTTAAGCAGGGGTGTCAAATTTATCTCACGGGCCGGTTCTCAGAAGCAAAAATTCACCGAGAATGTCTCGGCAGGACAAGTCAAATAACAGCACAATAACCAGTAAATAATGATTCCAAAGTTTCCTCTTTTAGTGTGAAAAATAATTTAAAAAATAAAAAAGAATGTCGAATTACATGAACATATTTACAATTTACCCATGGTGGGATTTTAAAAACTGCTTGTTTTTTAAAAATTCTGCTTGTTCTGTGTCTTTGTAGATACACTGTGATCTAGATGTAATATGTGTGTCTAAAAAAGCTGAGACATGCTCTTGGTAAAACTGCACTTTTGCTTGCGTGCAAAAACAAAGACAACAAATTGAATTAGACAATCAGATCATGTCGAGCTGTACGTGGCCCCTGAACTAAACTGAGTTTGACACCCCTGATAAGTGGGTCTAGTAACCATGTGGGTTGAGTTGAATTGAATACCTTTATTAGTCCCACGAGGGGAAATTTCATACACAACAGCGTAATACAAAGAGTAGAAAAAAAGAGCAGAACAGATACACAACAAATTGAATTGGGTTACGGTCACATATATAACTCACTGATCATATAGAGGTTCACAAAAGTGAAATGAATTAAACAGTTATTATATAAAATCTGAGACAACAGAAAAAATACTCTTTCATCGTCATTAGGATGTCAGTGTCTGTAATGAATGTGGAAACACGTCATCTGCAACACTGATTCACCACTAAAGCCCGAGGAGTTTGATAAATTGCAGTGGTTGGAGATGCTTATTTTTATGGTCAGTTAATTATACAGCTGAGGCCAAAAGTTATAGCAATGACAGAAAGTCTTTGCCTAAATCTGAGTTGTTTTTGAATAAAAGCCATTGAAACCTATACAATAGTTCTTATGGTTCTTCAGTGTACCTCAGAAACACATGGAAATGTTTCTGAAGAAACTAATCATTAATTGAACATAAAAAACAAGCCATATTTGATTAGATCAGGGATGGATTTGGCCACTGGGGGATATGTTTGACACCCCTGCACAATACAATGAGCCTACCTGTGTTGTGTTGTGTCATATATTATAATCATTATATATATATATATATTATAATCATTATAATCATCATTATCATGACTGATCTGTCACATGTAGAGGTTGGAATCCTGCCTGACTGGGCCAGGATTAAAACCTCTGCTTTTGGGTTACACCTCCCTCTTTGCTTGCACTCGTGCCAATTTTCTTGCCATCTACCTCTCAGTGGATGCCAGCATTCCCTTGGCTCGAGCCGTCGTCCTAGACCGTGGTGAGAGACGGGTGTTAAGTTTCCCAGATCGTGTGAAGGAGCTGTCATGCCAGCTTTACAGCACATTAATCATACGGCCAATGTGGCAAGAGATACTCTGGATCCTGTTCTGCTGTATATTTATTATTAATTGAGACACAAATCTGATGGATGAGACCACACTTGGAGTACGTTAAAAATGTAAAAGCGACTAAAGGGTTAACAACAGGAGCATTTTACCACCTCTCATTCACGAAAAGAATTTATCTGAGGAGCGCATTTTCTACAGATCAAGTCAACTGGACTGAGTTTTGTCTTTTTGGCTAGTCAAATGTGTTGCGTGGTGGTTAAAGTCACCATTTATCACCCCACATGATAAGAAGCAGTACAAACAGTTACAGACATCTGACATGTATTGAATGAAACCTGGTATAAAACATCATAAAATTAATTTAGTTCAATTCATTTCGAACAAGCCTGGCAAACAAAAGAAGGGAAAAAAAGCAACAAACAAACAACAACAAAAAAACTACAAGTAGTACAAAGTCGACGATATATCATAATTGCCAGACTATGTTCGAAAGGAGGCTTCTATAAACAAAAGTGTGACATATTTAGTGCAACCTGCCTTTATCTCTTTTGTTGAGGGTTTATAACTTTAATTGTATGTTTTGTCCCATGTTTCATTCAATACATGTCAGATGCTTGTAATTGTTTGTACTGCTTCTTGTCATGGGGGTCACAGGTCATTGTAAATGCTGACTTTAACCATCACACAACACATTTGACTAGCCAGTCTCATCCTGCATGAACTAATGGAGCCACTCGGATAAGGGCCCAACGTCTTCAAGGCAGATCTCAGTCCTGTTGAGTCAATTCAATTACCTCGAGATGCCTTCGACCAGGACCCATGAGAGTTTACACAGATATTTTCTACAAAATAGCAAAACATGACAAACACTTGTTCCATGTAAAGAAAAGTCTTTTAATAGATAAGATCCATTTGCAAAAACACATAGAAACATTGGAAGACACTGCATATGTACACTGTATTCGCTACCTTGCAGCTACCGCCTCCATGAGACAAACATGAGTCTTTTACAATTATCAAAAAGATAGCAAGAAGAAAAAAAAAGAAAAAAAAAGCCATATTTATTAACCGTAGAGAAACAGAAAAGCCTTCAAAACTGTACTTTTAAATTATACACTTTGTCCTCTTACAATAAATACGAATCAGCAAACACAAATTGAAATGAACACACATAAAGAGATAAAAGACAAAGTCAAAACAGTGACACAGTGTACACTTGTGCGTGTCGACTCTAAAATCCCGTCTGGGTCGGCTGAACTTCAACTGAACTACTCCTAGTAGTGCAATTTAGAAACTACAACAGTAGCTTCAATTCACTGAGACACTGACATTGAATCAATTTGGTGCTTTTTTTTTTTTAAGTCATTTGTGCAAAAGCATTGATTGTGAAGACGACGTCGGTCTGATGGTTAGTTTTGGGGGGTTTTTCTGGCGTTTCCACACATTTTAGTGGAAACGTGTTTACTCACGTTATATTCACCGATCCAAACTGTACATTAGCTCTGACATAAAAATGACATAAATTAATGATACTGTGCATTCAGAAGGAGTTTGACGACTTAAAAGGGTGAAATGAGGCTGGTTTTGTTTTTTGTTTGTTTTTTCTTCCTTCACTTCCAACTCCTGTATTTCCTGTGAATTTCCAAATACACACATTTTCACCCCTTTGCAGACAAAAAAAAAGTTTTCGGATAAGTACAGCCCTAGTGGGTTTGTCATATGATAATGCATGTATCACGATGATACTTCAATCAGATGTGTCATTATCATCATGTACTGTGCAAAAGTCCTGCTCCAACATTAGGTTTGTTGCTTTCGTACAGTTCTGACCACACACATGCATCTGTCAGTGTGTATTTAGAGCCAATGTGGATTGTGTGTGACGCAGCAGCAGGAGAAACTAAATTTCAGGGGAAAAAAAAAACAGCTTCTATAAATCAAAGTGGTTTTATTTAGTGCGACCTGCCTTTAAATGACTTTGACCCTTTTTGTTCAGGATTTATAGCCTTCATTTTTATGATGTTTTATACCAGGCTTCATTCCATACACGTCAGATGTTTCTAATTGTTTGCGCTGCTTCTTGTCATGGGGGTCAGAGGTCACGTTAAATTTTGACTTTAACCTTTACAACATATTTAATTCAGTTTTTGTGCATCTTTTAAGGCTGGCTGGACACATATTTTCTATATTTTCTTGTTGATTCTGAAGGAAAGATGATGAAAAATAAATATGTACGCGCCTTTGAAGCCTGCAAAGACCAAGACTTTTGCACAGTGCTGCATATGTTACTAATCACACACCCTGAATGAAACATTCAAGACTAAAAATCACCAACAGGTTGCATCTGCTTCAGGATATTCCTGCAGGACACACGCCTGAGTCTCAGGTTTGTGTTTCAGGGATTCTTTGTGTATTTGTACTAACCCTCTTACGTAGTGGATAGACCTATTGCTTTTACCTGTGCATGTTTTGGTCCATTGACGACACACTGCACTGCAATTTCTGAGGTGTTTTTTTCAGGTAAAAACAGAGAGCACCTCCATAACTGCCCTTGGGTATTATAACAAGTTCATCCATTAAAAAGTACTTTCGAACAGTCAATCAATTACTACTAGGATGCACATCTATTTTGTTTATGGCTTTAATTTGATCTTTTTTAAAAAAAACTTATTTGGGATCTTCTCAACCGGGTGATTTAATGAAACGTTATAATTCATATCAATCAGTCCCTGGAGGCAAGTATTGGAAAAGGTAGGTAAATTGTTATCACCAATACTCAGACGTCTCCTTTGAATATGACCAGTAGTAGGTACTGTATAGGTCGTCTATTGTGTACACAATTAAATAATTAGCTTCTCTCTATTGTTTTTTTTTCTTCTTTGTACAGCAAATTCTTTGTTTCTCCCACAAAAGCCTGGTGTGCACAACACATAAAAAAACAAAAATGAAACTGTGTCTCTAAACATAATTTTGTCTCATTGTCACTAAATGAAAAAAAAAAAAAGTGCTGGGAAAATCAACTACAAAATGTATTCCTTAAAAATCAATTCATCTATCCATAAACTGGATTCAAAGTATTATTTCTGATTGTCACAAACACAAACACTAGAACCTGAGCCTTATTAACGACCGCTTCGTCGAGCCCAGGACGGGCTGCAAACATCCATATCCTGGGAGTCGTCAATATTTTTTAGAGATTGTCTCGATATATAACGCTGGTGCGTGTGTGCGACAACAACGAACCACACAACGTACTATAACGCGTATGTGTCTGCGTGTGCGAGTGTCTGCCTTTGTGTTCCTCGCCGTCACGGCATGTAAATGTAAGGGCTGGATTTGTGGTGACCGGTGCTCATGACACACGGCATAACGTTCCTGGGAACCATCATGGATTGGTTCATGTCGTGAGCGCTTTCAGACCACGGCGGGGAGTCCATGGGCTCCCGCTTGATTGAATGAATCAGGCCGTGACCTTTGAACTCATACACGTCATGTTTGTTGTAGTCCGGGTGCATGTAGGCTTTGTGAGGGTCCTGCGTGGCGACCGGGTAGACGTGCGAGTCCATGAGGTTGACCGATTGGTTGCTGCATAGAGAGTCTGAGTGGGACAGTCTCTGGGGACTGAACTGGCTGTTGGCGTTGTTGCCCATGTCTTTGTCGCACTTTGACAGGCGTCCCGTGGCGTTTGCGGCGTTGTTGTTGTTGTTGTTGACTGCATAGTTCTGGTAGTTGCCATTGTTGTACGGCGGACTGATGCCCGCCTTGCCCCGCTGACAGCGCGAGTACTGCGGATCGTAAAAATCGGCCTCGGATTTGAGGTGGAGGCCAGAGCTGTGGTCGTATATCCCGTTAGCGTAGCGGCGGTCGAAGGCCTCTGGGTCACGGCAGGTCCAGGGTCGACCATAGGCGTCGCAGCCGTTCTCAGAGTCCGAGTCGTGCTCTATTTTGATGGGTGGCATCTCGGGCATCAGGTGGCCATCGTAGCATTCGCCGTAGCCGTTCTCGCTCTTCACCAGATCCACGCAGTAGGCGTCGGGGTCCGAGGGGATTTGCAGGTTCCCATAGAGCTTCGACACGAACACTTCACCGCCTCTGCCGCCGTGGCAGCTCGGGGAAAGGCGGTACGGCTTCCCATAATGCCCGGCCTTGTTCAAGCGGTTAGGGGTAACGTAGCCCACACCGTGACCTGCTCCTCTGAGGGGCCCCGATCCGGCTCGCAGAGGCCAGCCCCCCACACCCGGACTCAGGCCTTTATGAGGAGCCATGGAGGACTTGCAGTAATTGAGCGGCTCCTCCTGGTTGTAGTAACCATCAGGCCGGTACTTGAGGTTGTCCTTGGAGAGCGGGGTCCAGGGAGTGTGGTGGCCTCGCTGGGTCCCCCCAGGAGTAGGACAGGACATGAGGAGGGGGTCTGAAACCTCCCCCATCCCTCCACTGCAGGAGTGTCTCCGGAGGTGATCCCCTCGCTCGCTGCAGGGGAAGGGAGGAAAGGGGGGGGAGGCGGCGAAGAGGAGCGTGGGATTAGAGAAAGAGGAAAATGAGATCATTAGTGGGGAAAACAAACCAATCAGCTCGGATTATATAAAGTCTCGGTGGTCTTTGACATTTGCACGGATGTGGTCGTGTGACGGGCCTCCCACATGACTGTGGTAAAAGTCCGCAAATTGTACAAAAACTTATTTTTGTGTTTTTTTTTTGTTGTAACATTTGATGAATGATTCAAGGCGAAAATATTTAGGTTTAGTTCACTACAGTTCATCAGAGGCTTTCCAAAAGTGACTCATCTTTTCCGGTATTTGTCTCATCTGAAAATTGAGAACAGAGTCTAACCTTCCCCGACGCTGTTATGACCAACACTTGAGGTTACGGGTTCGACACTGCATTCACTCTGCAGCAGATAAGGGTTAACCTTTCAGTTTCTGGCTGTTTTCATGAACTGGTTAAAGTTACTGCACTACACATTATGGAGGGCGTCATCAGTGAGCTAAGACTGTTATATGATTAGAACAAATAGAATTAGCATCAACAGAGCGCGGGTCACTCACTCGCACACTGCGGTCGCGTCTTCAGCTGGAGCGAGTGAACCCAGTCGGCTTGATTTACTTCAGGAAAAAATATATCTCTCAATGTCAGTAGTGTGAAGAATTGAAGAAGTGTTCAATTAACACTTTAAAAGATGACGTCATTAAAAGATGACGTCTGCCCCTGATCTCTCGTTGAAAACATCTCATGCTCTCTGAAGATCATTTCAGAAAAATATTTGTCCGAAGACAGCAGGAAGAGGTTCTTTGGTCATCCTCTCTAGGAAACAGGTGTCAGGACGTTTGGCTTCTTATCTCAGAAGCTTCGTCAGCTAAGTGAAGAACTCGACATGGAGTCAGCACCGAAGAAGCCCTGACCTCTGACCTCTGACACGCAGCTTCAAGAAGATGACGAGTAGGTTTGGACTTGTCTTAGTCCCGCCCCTTCTTTGCTATTCTCAATCTAAAACGAAAACTAAGTTTGAAAAATATCTTTGTAGTTAGATTTTAGATTGAGAATACCCTCCTCGTGGTCTTCTTGAAGCTGCGTGTCAGAGGTCAGAGGTCAGAGGTCGGAGCACTGACTTCATGTCGAGATCTTGACTTTGCTGACAAAGCTTCTGAGATAAGAAGCCAAACGTCCTCAAACGTTTATTCTAGAGAGTACAGAGGACGACCAAAGAACTTCCTCCTTCTACGGATCACTCCTGGTCCAATGAGAGCCTTCACAAACATTTGTCTGAAGGATGCATATGAATTAGGCCGATTTGGGGATTTCTTCCGCTGAGACCATCAGATTTTCCATCTGAAAAGAGCAGGAGTCTGAATATCAATGATCTTTGAAGAGCTGCACTGTTTATAGAATCCCTACCTTGACCCGAGAATGTGGTTTGAATTAAGTTGAGAAGATATTTAAAGCCAGAACACCCGTGCTGGACTTTTAAGGCAAACATCTTCGAGTTTCTGTCTCTAACGTGTAGTTGAAAAATAACCAGCCCTGCATGACTCAAGTGTAAGCCTAAACCTACACCTGAAATGTGCAGCCGCTGACCGGATGGACGAGAGGAGGTTAAAACGAGGACTAAATTACAGCTTTACGCATGCGTACATTAAATTTAGTATCTTCAGTGAAGGTACAAAATGAGATATTGCAAAGGTCAGGGTGTATAATGTCATGTCTAATAGTTAGACATTATAATCATATGAATTTTCAAGAATTCACAGATTTATTTTATTGTAAGATGTACCTTTATAATAGATCATTTGTACTTCTATTTAACTCTCAGAGCAGTGTTTTGTACTTGTGTGTTTCTTCTCTCAATAGTTTTGTACAGTTGGCATTAGAGGAACCTGAAGTCTCATCTAGTTCTTATCAAGTCAACATTTTATATTTGCTCCGTGTCTGAGAATGGATCATTTCGCTGAAATTTTGAAAAAGAAAATGACGAAAATGAACATTTTTAAGGTGATCCGGTCTTTCGTGTAAAAAGTTGATGTATTCTGCTTCCAAATAGTTTAGGTAGGTATTTAAGTTTTCCTGCACAAGTTAAATCCATTTAACATAGTATTATTATGGTTGTGTTACTGGGTATTTATTCAGATTTCATTAACACAACATGTAGAATCGTGTAATCACCTGAATAATTGTAAAGAATGACATGCGTGTGTTTTTAACAAGACATATAGCAGATGAGCTCCAATTTATTCAAATGTACAAAGCAAACAGATGTGATCAGAGCTTCAGTAGTTATTTTAAAACGATAGACGAGTTTGGTCTTGTCCTTGAGAGTGAAATCAAGAGCAGAAATCAGTCGACAGTTGAGAAGTAATGAACAGTAGAGGGGGCAGTGGGACCTGTCCGTCTCCCAGTTATGTTAATGATGCACAAACCATAGAGGGTCTCATCTGAGCCACGCTATTTAATGTGTTTGCTCCAAGTGGACACAGGTAAGAGGAGGCTTTGTGTTCATGTAACCGTTTGTCGGGTGAAAACATCTGCTCATAAATGAATAAGCAGCAGTTGATTGGACGACACTACGTTTTGAGGACAATACTGGTTTGGGGTGGTCACTAAACTCTAACAAAACTGGACTTGGACCTTTTTAGAACCTTGACCTTTACACAAAGCCCAAAAGGCAAATCAGTTTTTGCTTTTTGATAAGGCGCTTAAGTCACCGGTCTCTCAGATTTCCTCAGATTGGACCAGCGGTCTCTCCGACTCTGACTGCGTTGACAGGCGTGACCTTTAACCAAAGTGCAGCCATTAAACCAATCAGTGGACGGGCACCGGAGAGGACTAACACACGTCTTACCCATGTTCCATTGCAGACAGAACCCCTCCGCCTCCACCCTTGCTCTTCCCCCTCATTAGCATGTTCTTCATCTTCATGTCGGTGATGGAGGGCAGCAGGAGGGGCACGGCGATGCAGAACAGAGCCAGCTGGGGGGGCAGCAGGGCCCCGGAGGCAGACTTCTTCTTCTGGCCGTGGAGGAACTTCAGTCGACCCTGGAACTGCATCGTCTGTTGAAAAACAAAATGACTGCTGTGATGAATGTGGCACGAGTGTTGTTTTTTCGTCTTGTTGCATCTTCTACACTTGGGGTGTCAAACATGCGGCCCTGGGGCCAAATGTGGCCTGCCAAAGGTTCCAATCTGACCTGTGGGATGAATATGTGAAATTCAAAAATTACACCTAAGATATTTACAAAAATTGTAGTTCAGGTTCCGTGTACAGACTGGGAAAAATATTATCATAGTAACATATAAATACAACTATAAATTATTTCTCTGTAGAAATGTAAATATTTTCATGCAATTTTCCAGTACTTACACTAAAACAAAGTATCATTTCACAAAAAAACCCATAAATAACCTGAATAAATATAAACAATCTGAAATGTCTGTAGAGAAGTCAGTGTAATTTTATCAATATTCTACCTGTTATTAAGTGTTTTGTGTATTTGTAGATCCACTGTGATCTGTAAGTTGTAATGCACATGTATAAATTATGAACTAAGGTATAATATTGTTAAAATTACATTTATTTTTCTTCATAGTTTTGAGGTTGTTAATGTTATTCATTGTTTTAAAGGACAGTTTTGTAAACGTAAACATTTTCATCATATGAGGACAGTTTGGACTTGACATTATTGATATGTAATTCTGTTATTATTGTACTGGCCCCGCCCACTTCACACCAAATGTAGCTGAATTTGGCCCCTGAACTAAAATGAGTTTGACAGCCCTGTTATACACTGTTTGCATCTATTTGTCTTTCATATACTTTTTGTTAATACTCTGCTGACGTCTACATTCAAACTCTTGTATTCCCATTCGTCACATTACTGTTATGTAATTTATTCAACCCAATAAAAACACCTCCTCATCCCGTCTCGGATCGTGACCCTGTGTTTTAGCACGCCAGATTTATGGTGGTGATAGTTTTGTGCCTGAACCGTTGCCTCCAGTAGCACATTAATTCATGCAGTTTGTAAAAGAAATGAGTCATAGCTGTATAGAGTGTTGAAAGATATTTAGAGTCAAGAAAAGACTTACTGGCATGTTAATCAGATTTTTGTTCAGAGTCTATGTTTTTAACTGAAAAAAAGGTTGGTTGCGTGACACTACAATTGATGTGTTTTTCCCATAATTAGGATGACGGATGAAGAAAGCATCTCGACAACATTCGCTCACAACTTGGCAACTACGACTCCCAGTGTGTGTCAGAAAATTGCCATCTAGAATTTCGGCTGCGCAGCCAACGTGAGTGGACTCGGTGACAGTGAACTCCAACGACCCTGACCAAGGCGTCCAAACCCACATTCTTGTTGCTCTGTCATCAGACCTCTGGCTTTTCCACTGCTGTTCTCCAAACCACTCGAGTCACAGCCACCAGGGATCAACCGCGCTCCTATTCTCCCGCTGCGTCCAGCCACCCAATTACATTAGAATACTTTGCAATATAACTATAAATAATTGTACACACAGCAATTAAAAATGAATTTATGTTGCACGGATAGGGTCATATAACTTTTTTTTTTATAACCTTGGGTCGTCTCCCAGAAAGTGGCCAGAGAGTGTAATTTTCATATTCTGCATCTTTTTAATGAGCTAAAAAAGAAAAACAAAACAAAACAAACAAAAAAAACCTAGAGTCATTTCTGTCTCTTGTTGTCTTATAATGAATACAACAAAGTAGCAACGCATTATAGAAGTCGGAGCTAATTGATAATGTTGGAAAAATGTTGTCAGTTGTGTCGATATTAATAATTACCAGGCTTAATGGGAAATTATGTCTTTAAAGTTAAAGATGCTGGTCTATATTTAGAGTGAATTTAATTTCTCCAATGTGACAAGCAGTGTTGTGGAGTTCTTGACCTGTTTCAAGTTCTGAAAAAAAACAAAACAAAACAGATGGACATATGTAATGAAGTAAAAGATGAAGATGAAACTAGGCAATAATGATGCAAAGTCAAAAGAAAGCAAACTAACAAAGAAAATGAAAATAGAGAGGTGTATATGACAAGAATTTGACCAATCAGGTTCTATTTGCTATTAGCTCGGTCCTTGTGTCATTCATTCAATCAAAATAATGACAATAAGTTCAATCTGAGCCCTTATTTAATTACGCAAATGACTCAAAAGCTCATCATTTGTGCTTTTAAACTCTTCTATGACAAGTGAAACAGCAAAACAGGAAGCGTTTTGTGAATGTTTCTATTGAAAATGTGAATTAAATATGCTGAGATATGACACACTGATGACATTTGCTGTGATATATATATATATATATATATATATATATATATATGCATATTGCAGTGATGATGATTATTGTTCTATCATGCAGCCTTTGTAATAATCACCACTGTTAATGAAAATGTATCTGCGCTGACTCCAGAGTCATGTATCCATCAGGTTTCCATTATAATGTAATGGAGTCACACGTCTCAACAAAACATAGAACCCATCACCAGTGGACACTCAAATATTATATGGTGTGGCTTGAAGTGGGTCGGTTTGGTTTAACCCACTCACCAGGAACCCAGAGGTGCTGTCCAAGAGGCATCTGACTCTGGCGATAAAACATCTGCTGAGGAAACAGGAGAGCTCTGGAGGAACTCCCCCCGCCTCGGGAGAATGGAACAGGCTGTTCACCACAAAGTCTTCACCTGAAAACAAAACGTGCAAAAAAAATATTGTTATTATAGCCATTAGCTCAACATAGTGGAAAAGAGGTGAATGATTGTGTGCAGGCAGCATTGAACAGGTGGAGAAAAGTGTCAGGTGTGATGTGTGATAGAAGAGTTTCAGCCAAAATGAAAGGAAAGGTGTATAAAACTGTGGTGAGAGCAGCCATGTTGTACGGACTAGAGACACTGGAAGAAGAAGATGAAGATGAAGAAGATGAAGATGAAGATGAAGAAGATGAAGATGAAGATGAAGATGAAGATGAAGAAGATGAAGATGAAGAAGAAGAAGAAGAAGAAGAAGAAGAAGAAGAAGATGATGGTGAAGAAGATGAAGAAGAGGAAGATGAAAAAAAAGAAGATGAAGATGAAGATGAGGAAGATGAAGAAGAAGAAGATGAAGAAAAAGAAGAAGAAGAAGAACATGAAGAAGAACATGAAGATGAAGAAGAAGAAGAAGATGAAGATGAAGAAGAAGAACATGAAGATGAAGAAGATGAAGATGAAGAAGAAGAAGATGAAGAAAAAGAAGATGAAGATGAAGAAGAAGAAGATTGAATATGAATCCACTTTAAAGTTCTACTGAACAGACTGTTGATGGATAACAGTGGATTCTGTATTTTCCATGAAACAATATTACAGTTCATTCATACACTACAAGACAACATTCACAACACACAATGACAGGATCAGAGACAACAGACAAAACACACACACACAC
>JAPTHA010000014.1:993212-1003451 GCA_029814585.1 Gymnapogon annona
GAGTTTACTGGTCAGGTCACTTTGGACGAGTGTGGCCCCTGAACTAAGACACCTTTGACAGCCCTGCTTCATACTGTGCATATCCTTTTAGTATTTTCGTTTGTTTTATTTAATGGTGTTCTGTTCTGTTTGTATGCTGCTCTGACAGCTGTGGTCCGAGTCTGGACCCCCTCATCCCACCTCGCCGCCTGCATCAGGGGGGTCCATCCGTAGTTGTTGCGGCTGTCAACCGAGGCCCCCTTCCGCAGCAGGAACCGGACCAGGTTCTCGTGTCCGCTGGCCGAGGCGAACTGCAGGGCGGTGTTCCCCTCCTCGTCCGTGCAGTCCACCGGTACCAGAGACAACATGTCCGCGGCGGCTCCGCACTCCGACCCCGCTTCGGAGCGCAGCCTGCTCTGGCGTCCGGACTCCTTCGGGGCTCCGGGCTCCAGGATCCCCCGGGCCGTCTCGTAATCCCCCTCATCGCAGGCGCGGAAAAGCAACAGAGAGTTCGCAGAAACGCCAAAATTCATGTCCTCATTGGATTTGGAGCCTCAGCCCGTCTCCATTCAGCTCATGCACAATAACGGTCCAGAAGTTTGCCTCTGTCAGACAGCGGCGGCCTGCGCTTGGAAACCATGACGCACGGAGAAACCGAGCCCGCGGTCCGCAGACAGGACTTTACTGCTCCATCCCGACGGTCACGGCGGATTAACCACGTCCAGTCGGTACACTGATCCAAATGATTCAATGTTTCGACCATACGGCTCTAATACCGGCACCGCTATGTCCCGTTACTTGTTTTTGGAGTTTGGAAAACATTAACACTACACATCCGCTCTGCTCTTTCACAAGAAAAGCTGAAGTTTTTTTGCGCGTCTGGTGTGGGAGATTTTACGCACATCCTTTGGTTATTGTAGTTCAGTCAAAGGGCGTACGGTTTGGTTGAATACTGGGAGTGAAGCATCAGGGGACCATCTTTCACTTTTATCATTTACAAACCAAACGCATCTACTGATAGAAAATGTTTCTGAAATACTAATGCAATCCAAACATGTGCATAATTTAGGCAAAACGCAATATGAGTTTAGATATATATACATTTCACTTATGTGGAAGTTTTTTACCCCCATAATGTAGTTTAATCACTTGTAAATGATCTGAATACTCATGTAGGCTCCATTGCTACCATGGAAACAATGTCAGCCTCTGCAACATTGATTTGATTCACCAGTAGAACCATGTATTTGATAAATGGCATTGGGTGTAGTCATTTTTATACAGTGCCCTCTGCTTTGTTAGTGTAAACTTTGATTGTTACACGATCACTAAGTTGAATGTATGGTAAGAAGGATGTAATCCTGTTAAAAAAAAACATACGTTCATGTTACAACCTTGATGTTATACTGCTATGCGGCGGGAGTAGTTAAACCCCCAAGTAAATCATAGCCAGTAGTTGGCGCTGTTACTCATTGCCCACTAATTATTAGTGTAGAAGATGAAGAGAGTGCAGAACCCGGATGTTCAGTGTGTATATATCGGGATGGAGCCTTTTTTCGCCCTTTTCCTGTAAAGCTAAACCACGTTGGTGGATTCTGTTCCTGGCTCACCGCTGTTCGTTTGATTTCTCCGAATAAGTCGGTCAGGAATAATCGCAATGGTATGCGTTCGGTTACCTATAACAACCACTTCCGTTGAATAAGATTTCAAGTTCGTAGCCTTTTCTTAGAAAGTAGCTTTTGACGAGCACACACGATTTACGGCGACTGCTTGCTAGCTGTTGGCTAATGTAGCATGTTGCTGTCGCGCTCAGACTACTCAGAAAACTGTAAATATCTAAAATATAATAGTGGTTGATGTTAAGTATGCTTTTAGTAAAAATTTTGTGTCAGAAAAAATTTGTGTTGAGAGACTTTGTTACGTTAAAGTGTTTGGCTCGTGAGACGTTTACGATGGCTCGGAATTTTGAATGTGAGTTAATCAGCCCAAACACTCTGATCTGTTATAAGTGTACACGTGTCTGCAAAGTGCCACACACGTTTTATATTTAATCAGTCATCTTGCTTCCCAGAGTAGTTTTAATTTAAATGCAACTAAAGTAGGACGTCAGCGCTGAATCCTCACGAGTTAATAGCAATACAGTGACAGATGCAGCGTATTGATGCTTTCTTTCACTTTAATGCAGGCTTTCAAGGACACTGGTAAGGCACCTGTGGAGACTGAGGTTGCCATCCACCGCATCCGCATCACCCTCACTAGCCGTAATGTCAAATCTCTGGAGAAGGGTAAGTTACTCAATATGGTTCTATTGCAAGAGACACATCTGTGCTATGAGGATAGAAAAAATATCAGTGATGTACCCTGATGACTGTATACGCTATTCTGAGCCATTAGTTGTGTAAAGGGTAGATGAGACAGTTTTTTTGGATGTTTGTTAAAGCATTGTCTTTATATGCTTTTTAGTCTGCGCAGACCTGATCCGTGGGGCTAAGGAGAAGAACCTGAAGGTGAAGGGACCAGTCCGCATGCCTACCAAGGTACAGTGATGAACTTTATTAATATAAACTCACCTTTTATTTGGAGCAAGGCCACCGACTCTGGTCCTCGAAGCCACCTATTCTGCATGTTTTAGATGTATCCCTCCTCCAGCACACTTGACAGGTCGTTATCGGGCGTAGGCAGAGCTGATGATAGGCTTGTCATTTGAATCGGGTGCTTTGGAAGAGGGACACATCTGAAACATGCAGGACAGGTGCCCTCAAGGACCAGAGTTGGTGACTCCTGATCGATAGTAACATACAGGGAAGTTTGGTGTAGTGTATTTAGATGCTCACATTTAGGATGTGGAAACTACTGAAACATTGCTAGAAATTTGGCAAAGCAGTGAGTGTCATGATGCTTTAACCTGTTCTCTCTGGTTCCTCTGTAGACCCTGCGCATCACCACCAGGAAGACCCCCTGTGGTGAAGGATCCAAAACCTGGGATCGCTTCCAGATGAGGATCCACAAGCGCCTCATTGATCTCCACAGCCCATCGGAGATCGTCAAGCAGATCACCTCCATCAGCATTGAACCTGGTGTAGAGGTCGAAGTTACCATCGCAGACGCATAAGCTGTTCAAATGGTTTCAATAAAGAAATTAAAAAAGTGATGTGCTTTTGGTTTTTTTGTGGGGCATGATGCATATTCGGACATAAACTGAGCATTGTGGGACCTGAGATGCTGCTGAATTATGAATAGTATTCTCATTAGGGTTTATAGACCTTCACACTGAACACCTTGGCTTATAAAGGCTGGGAGTGTAAGAGATGTTCATGAGTATCTGGTTGAAGGGGTTGGCATTCCATGTTAACAATCGCTTATGTAAAATTTATCACATTGCTACACCAAATGGTATATTTACATATGATTCACACTTATCAATCTGTCTTACAAATAAATAGCCACTACCCCCACAAAATATGAATTTTAAAGGTTTATTTTTCTCAAGTAATAAAAATGCTATTTGCAGATTAAGTGTATGGTAGGTTTATTTTTATCTGCTCTGATATGTGTAATCTGTGATTTTACTCTGATCAATAAACAGGAATATCCAGTGAATGTTTTTACGATAAATGTTAAATCAACAAGAACACAGTTCTAGACTTTTAAGGACTAATATTTGACCTCAGTTATTTTTTATTCCATTGTATAATCTTGAACTTGTAGTGTGGACATGAGCCTTACGTACACGTGAATTTCTGACGGTTTCCTAATTTTTGTTGCTATAAAATGGCTTTTTGGGTGGGTTGTCCCTGCATCTGTCCTCTGGTTGGTCTTTCCTGATGATGATCAGACTCTCCACCTGCCTTCAATTAAAACTGATCACAACCTGCTCCTGCTTTTTTTTTTTCTTTTTATAAAGTCGTCCACATGGTTTGTTCTGCTCTTGTGAAGGTCAAATAAGTCTCTTTGAAAGCCAAATATCTCTGAAATAAATTCCCACCAGAGAGTCAGATTTTTAATTGACACATAAAGTGGGCCTTTTATCAGCTCTGAGGATCAGGACCATTACTGTTGTGACTATGGAGGAGAAGCTGCAGCCTGTTGACATGGACCTGACTCTTGACGACACTGTCAGCTCTTCACCTGAAGAGGTAACTTTTCAGTTTAAACTTACTAATTTATCATTTCAACTTAATTTGGTTTGATCCAGGCTTTGTTTTTCACTCTGGACACAGGCTGAAGAGTCGGGGGGTTCCGAGCTGCAGACCATGTGTGTGTTCCTCAGAGTGCGGCCGTTTTCCAAAGAAGAGCTTTATAACAATGAAGATCAGGTACAGAGGTTCCATTCAGTCCTGGAGTTAAAAGCGTCAACAGTGCACAGTACAACGCACAAAATAAGTGAATAAAATACACAAGTATGTTTTACCTTGAGTTTCCTCATATGCCTTGGTATTTTCTCATCCTGTCGCTCAAAAAGGAACAGAATAAGAAATGGAATAAAAAAAAAAAACCCAAAACAAGTAATGAATAAATATTGGACAAAATAAGCATCTGAAAGGAACCAAATGGGCAACATAAGCAACCAATATTCAATATATTAGATTCAATAATCAAAATATCTACTGTTCTAAGAGTACTGATGGCTCAGTAATAGTTTTTTATTTGTAACATCCGTTTTTAAAAATGTTTAAGACAATAAAAGACACATACGCTGCTCTTCTTTTAATTCCCAGGGCTGTGTGGTGATTGAAAACACCCAGACCGTGACCCTCAAAGCGCCAAAAGGTTCTGCCACCATGAAGAGCAGTGAGAAGGGCGTTTGCATGTCCGTCCACAAGTTCTCCTTCTCACAGGTCGGAAGCACGTGGAATGAATCACCTTTTATAAAAATGAGTGACACTACATCTCCATTAACTTGGATGGATACTCTGGGATGTGCCTTTTCAGATTTTTGGACCACAAACGTCTCAATCTGAGCTTTTTGAGGACACCGTCAAAACCCATATGTCCGATTTCTTGAATGGGAAGAACACGCTGGTCTTCAGCTACGGTGTCACCAACGCTGGGAAAACCTACACCATCCAAGGTGAGGCCAGTGTTGTTAAAGTCAGATTATGCTTCTCATTAAATTCTGGTGGTTCAGGGTTGTTCACATTTCAAGGCAAGGAAAGTTTGTAATTCAAGGAGTTCGGGCGGTAGAGTCAGTCGTCGAATAACTGAAGGGTTTGAATCCTGCTCTGTCCTGTTCATGTCCTTGGGCAAGGCACTTCACCCAAGACACTTGCAATGACCTGGCAACTTGTCCCCCACCCACAACCACTTCCTTCGCCATTGAGTATCTGGGATAGGCTCGAGTACACCCCCCCCCACTCCCCAAAAAAACAAAAAGAATGAAGTGGGATCAGAAATTGAATATTCTTTTTTCTTCACTGAAACGCAGACAAACATTTGGAGTCCTTATCTGAGTGTTTTGCTGTTCCTTCAAATTGGGTTGTATGTGTTTGATGTCCACCTTCCAGGGACCCCCAAAGACCCGGGGATTCTGCTCCGTGTGCTGGACTCCACATTCCAGCACATTGAAGGCCACAGGTACGAGGGGATGGACCTGAAACCGTATCTCAGGAACGACGTCCAGTATCTGAGTGCGCACCAGGTCAAGCAGGAGAAGAGCCTGAAGGCTGCTGTTTTTGCTGCGTTAAAAGAGGTACAAACATTGCTTTTCTCATGTTTGTTAACTTTTTCTGAGGATGTGCTGATCTCAGTGTTTTAATGATGTTGAAATTGAACCGCCATAAACACTCTTAGTGTTTATGGCCTTTTGTTGTTGTATTTTTTTTTAACCATAACAATGAAATGACCAATAAAGGCAGGTGTGTATTTTATGTATGTTGTACATGTCGTACCTGCAGAGCATCTCGAAACTCATAAAGCTGGAATATCAGAATATCTCTCATGTCTTAGATTGAAAATGCTCTGAATGATTCCAACATTACATAATAAGTGACAACTATGAAAATTATGATAATTTTCTTTTTTTTTTTAATGTGCACTTTTGTCAAGTTAAAACATTTTTTTTTCTTTACTTTTTAATTTAAATTTTCTTGTCCAGGAGTGTGATGCTCTCAGATTACATTCCGGTCCAGAGTTCCTTGGTCGTTCGTCCACAAATCTGTCATCATCGTCATCATCATCCTGTTCATCTGACAGTGAAACGGGTTATTCTTCGAACACACTAGTTATCCAATTGGAAATTGAAGTTGGCAAACATTTAGAAAATTGATTAACTCCAGAAAAGGATGCGACGGATCCTTATGTTCTTCTTTTTAGTGCTGGGACGTGGTCCATCAGAGGCGGACACTGGCCAGTTCTCCTTATGGGTGGCCTTCTTTGAGATCTACAACGAGTGTGTGTATGACCTGCTTCAACTTTCCAACTGCTCAAAGTCTAAGAAACGAGCTGCTCTACGTGTGTGTGATGATGGTGCTGGAAATGCCTACGTCAAAGGTGCCAGCAATTGATCGGAAACAAAAATTCCAGTCGGAAGTAAACATTAATTTACATACAAGAAATCTATCTTGATTTATTTTTATTAGATCTTAGGTGGCTCAACATCCAGAACTTGAACGAAGCCTGCAAGGTCCTGCAGTATGGAAACAGAAACAGAAGCAACGCAGCCACTAAGATGAACCAGTCGTCCAGCAGAAGGTAAACCACCACCACCACCACCATCGTCATCACTTCTGTGTATTATTTACAGTGTTGAAGCTCACGCTACCTTCTCTTGCAGTCACAGTGTATTTACCATGAAGTTGCTGAAGACTGATGGAGACACAGTTAAAAGCATCTCAGAGTACGTCTCACTATAACATCACATCTACCAGTGTTTTGGGTTTTGCACTTCATTATTAATTAATAGTAGTCATGTTAGTTTAGTATTGGCTTCATTCGTACACATTGGAGACTGAATTACTACTGCACTGTCTTTATTGTTTGAGGTTTTTATGTGTATTTGTACACTTTGCACTGCACTGCCAGAGAGAAACGTCATTTCGATTCTCTGTATGTTATATGGTGGATTGACAATAAAATTGATTGATTGAATACCTCACTAGTTATTCATATTAATTTGTGACAATGATGAGCTGCAAAAATGTCTATACTTGTACAAGTCTTCAGTCATACTGTATCTGGTCAAAATCCCCCACAGCTGTAAACAACACAAGTCTTATAGTTCAACTGGTAGACTTTCTTTTATTACCTGCAGCTTTTGTCTCCTCTAAATAAAACCCAGCAGTGTTTAACTGATAAACCACGAGAAATGATGCTTGGTGTGTGTTCCAGGTTTTCTCTGTGTGATCTGGCGGGATCGGAACGGTGCAACAAAACAAAGACTTTTGGGGAAAGGTTGAAGGAGGCGGCGAATATAAACAACTCCCTGCTCATTCTGGGAAAATGCATCACCGCTCTCCGCAACAATCAAACTGACGGGTACAGGTTGGGAGTGGGTGGGTGGGGGGGGGTTGTAGTAGGATGCTTGTACCTCTAACCACTGTGGCGTGGTTATAGGAATATGGTGGCGAGCAATAAGTCAGATGTAAAATCATCAACTGTGTTATGTTTGTGAACCCCTCCACTCTGTGCACTCTTGCATCTAACCCCCCCCCCCTTCTCTTTTGTTGCTCATCAGAATGAAGAACAGCTACATTCCTTTCAGAGAGAGCAAACTCACCAAGCTATTTCAGACTTTTTTCGTGGGCAAAGGAAGAGCTTCCATGATCGTCAACATCAACCAATGTGCTTCCACCTACGATGAGACACTGCATGTCATGAAATTCTCTGCAGTTGCTAAACAGGTTTGACTTTGATGCAAAATAACCCGAGTCATAGTATAGAATGTGTGCAGCCGCCTTTGTTTTTGCGGGATTCAAAATGAGCTTTATTTCTATTCACAAACGACAAGAGACTGCAGGGAATATGTGCACAGTCTTGAAAGACACGCAAAACGGTTTATCTTGATACGTTTATTCAAAGTGAGCCTTGATGCCAAGAAAAATTCTTTGTATGTGTATGCGTATGCGTACTTGGCAATAAAGCTGATTCTGAAAAATGAACTGAATATGTTGCAAACACGACAATATCTTCTCTGTAGGTGGTGCAGGTGATTCCAGACAAGAACCTGGAATCTCTGTCGTCTTGTCTGTTGAGTCAAGATGGGAAACCTCTGGTGAGGAATGGGTTGATCGACAGCGAGGCCTTGGTGAGCTACATGTCTGAGGAAGAGCTGCTGGACGAGGAAGAGGAGGCCGATCTGTCTCAACTGCAGCAGAGTGTAAACGCTACAAAACGGAAGTGTCCAAACAGTTTGGGTTGAGTGGCTCCATGTGCAGTACTTCTAACCTTATTGTGTTCTGCAATCATCATCTTAGGATCTTCTCAGTCTAATTGAGAGTCTCCGGGCAAAACTGCTGGCTGAGAAACGAAGAAACCTTGTCCAGGAAGTGGAGATCCGCAAAGAGATGGGAGATGCCATGTTTCAACAACTCATGGAGAGCGAGGAACTCCGGAGGTACGGTGTTGTGCAAAAGTACTGACCGTGTATGCATTGGTGAGTCTCTGGATAGGACTAGGTACAGGATTAAAAAAAAAGTTTAATATAAAAGACATGCTCTATAAACCAAATGAGTAGTATTTAGTTGTTTGGTGATGTTTTTATTCATACAACCCATTCTTACGACTGTTGGTATCAAAAGTCACCACGACCAGCGATGACTTGAGTTGAAAGGAGCAAAACATTTGCTTTTCATTTGTAGCCGAGAAATCGAAGAGCTCAAGGAAAACTACGAAGAGAAGATGGAGAGCACATTTGAGATGTACAAGGATGCGGTCAAAGAGCACGCCTACAAGAGCGCCATGATAAACCTGATGGACGACTATGTTCCCCTCGATGAGTTCACAGCGGAACAAAACAAAGTGGAGGTATGTTGATCTACAGCGATTTATGAAGCCGAATGTGTGTTTTTTTTTTGGATGAGTGTGAAAACATGACAGACGTGGACTTGTGTTTAGTCTCTGAAGTGCAGGTTGAGTGAGTTGGAGACATTAGGGTCTGGCGGAGGAAGAGTGTCTTCAGTTCTGACGGTGGATCAGTCGTGCCAGACTCAAGCCTCAATAGATTTATTCCCAGGTTTGAAGGTCAGATTTATGCCCTGTGGGACTTGTCAAACTATGATGTTAAAACCTGTTCTCTTCGCAGGAGACGATCAATGCAAACGCATTTACAAAGAAAAATGTGCCATGGAGAGAATGTGTGAGGATAAGCAAGAGGTAACGAGGTTATCATCATTAGAACTTAAATTATGGAGGTTGTCATCATTGTGTGATTTGGTGATATTTGGTGGTACAGCAGTGGCAGATTTTTGGAGGTAGTATAACAGATGGTGATCAATCTGGTGCACAATCGAACACAGAGGGTCTAACGCGTCACCTTCAATAACTCATGAACGCACAATACATTTTACACGGGTGTTCTTGGATTCCTCTGAATCTTTCAAAGGAGCGGCGTCGGACCAAATTCCGATTCATACTTCATCACGCCAGTTGTTTATCTTCTCGTCTGGTCTCCAGTTGATTCTGTCTCTAGAGAAAAGGCTAATGGGACTTAATGAAACACTTCAGAGTGTCAGAGACGGCTTCCTGGAGAAATCGTCTGACGTGGAGGCTCTGCAGAGGAAAACTGATGAGCAGGTAGGAGTGTGATTCAGTCCTACTTTGTTTTTTCCTCCTGAGATGCGAGAGACACTTCTGCACGTGCCACCTCTAAAGAGAATAGACCAGTCTTTGTGTGTTCCGCTCCAGGCTAAATCAATGGACCATATGCTGCAGCAGAATATTGAAAAAGACAAAGAAATCGCCTCGCTCAAGGAAGAGCTCGGAAAGTTGTCCCAGAAGTCCTCTGTGCCACTTAAGACCAAGAAGGGCCTCCTCGCCAACATCAAGGAGGCGGTCATTTCTCCACGAAAGGATGCTGCAACGCTGCGAACTCTGAGGAAAACAGTGAAGACGGCACCACGCTGAGGATGTAAATACTGCAGTGTTTGAAACACAATCCATGGCGTTTTAATTATTTCTCATGATGTACGTCTTTTTAATTAGTTTTTTAAATAAATGATGAATCTAAAAAGTGGTGCATCTTTGAACCTCTTAAGGCCATATCACTTGGAACTTGAGGCTTAATTAAATGTTTTGCTGTTAACAAAAGCCTTAGTAGAATAGTAC
>JAPTHA010000014.1:1008920-1027313 GCA_029814585.1 Gymnapogon annona
CATAAAATATTTATCAAAAAGCACATTTTATTTTCATGTTTCACAAAAAAACTTTATTAGATCAATGCTTGTATATTTATATTTTCAAGTGGTTAACATTGTAGATCTTGATATTTCTATTTTTTTGGGAATTATACTGCATTTGAAAAACCGCCACCTTCTTTCCCTCACTCTCCTCAAAAACACCTCGACAGGAGAAGTGACAGTGTGTTGACTGAGCAACACAATGAAGGGGAAATTTAAGATTAAAGTATGTAATATTCCAAAGACAAATCCCAACACTGATCGTCTCAGCCATTGTGTTGGACCATGGGTTGTTCTGAGGCTGAGTATAGTTTATTATTAATTCCTACATATGCCCAAATCTTAGGACTTGAATTTGCTTTATTACCTTTGACCCTGGAGGCGCGTATGACTGAGCGATATCAAAGTAGAAAACATTACTGTATGTACTTCAAATGCATGTACGTGACCTTATCGATACGCTTTCAAAAGCAGATCAATAAACACTTGTATGTATGAAAGTGGTCTTCTGGTTCTTTAGGTTTGGACTCAGTTACAAGTGGAATTGCAAAACAAAATTATCCTCAGTTCTCGACCGTTGACGGGGCTCGTGGAGAACGAGTGGTGTTCTGGGAAAAGCTGTCAATAGCGTCAACGTGTCACTGTACTTCCACTCATGGATGATACTGTCGCATATACAGCGATGGCATTTTCTCTTTGCTCCTGTATTTTCCCAACTCAATAGAAACACTGAGTTACTGATTTGTTTTTTTTATAATCTGCTTTATAGTTGAATGTTGATGTAAAATTTCCTGAAAAATTACTATTTCAAACAATGATGGCTATAAAGATGTAGAATTGTAACGATATGCACTTTAAAAAGGTCAATTTTAATATAAAAATGTGTCAGATTCCTCAGTTTACTACTGTAACTTATATATTATTAACAAAATGGATATAGAGAATAATAAAGTATGTGAAATTCAATAAGGCTGTGACAATAGCATCAGTGTGTCGCTGTACTTCCACTCATCGATGTTACTGTCACATCGTCAGTGATGGCATTTTCCCTTTGCTCCTATATTTTCCCAACTCAATCGTAACACATTGCAATGCTGTTTTTTTCCTCTGCTTTTTAGTCTAATGTTGGCATAAAATTGATGAAAAATTACTTATTGCACATAATCAGAATCAGAATACTTTATTAATCACGTGGGAAATTGTTTGTTTACAGGTGCTCCATACTTGCAAAAACAATATAATATAATAAACATTGCTATAAAGAGGTTTAATTGAATAGATATGCCCTTTAAAGAATGTCCACTTTAATATGAAAATGTATTGGATTCTTCAGTTTACTTCACAATTCAGAGAGAATAATAAAGTATGTGAAATTCAATAAGGCTGTGACAATAACATAAATGTCTTGCTGTACTTCCACTCATCTATGGTACTGTGGCATATACAACAGTGGCATTTGGAACTGCTTCCTGTGCTATACAGATATTTGGGTGGTTTTTGAGTTTACCTTTACAAAACTTTACAAAAGAGCAGTAATGCACTTAGTGTAGGATGTAACGCTGGGAAAATATGATGAGAAAACACCAGGGTAATTCAATAAACACACACATTCAGAGAGATTTTGTATTATTTTCAATATGCTGGAAATTTATTTGTAGGGAAAAGAAAAAAACAATAGTATTATGACCAACTAGCCAGCCTTGAAACTTGTTCCTATTTAGGCTTTACAGGCGGTAGTTCCATAGCCCAGGCAAGCCCATTCATTGGTCATCTCCATGAATCCTGGGACTGATGTCAGACCGCTCGCTACAAGAAAGAAAAACACAGATGGATGGATATTAGAACAAGCTAATTAATGTTACAACTTCCATAACTATTATTTCTAATGGAGGTCACAAAAAGTCAAATTAATGTGTATAAAATAAATGTTTTAGAATAAAGTCTCTTTCTCTGACCTGTCAGCAATCTGTGGAGGTTACAGTAATTGAGTCCATCATCGAAGAGGCTTGAAAACCCAAGAGACTGAGACATCGCCTGTGGGTGAAAGAAAGGATGCAACAATGAACAGTTTTTATACAATAAACACATTTGGGGGGCGTATAATAGTAATATCATTAGTGTTTACCAATAAACTGCCATTCAGTAATAATTAACCGATATTACAAAACAAAAATGGTATTTTGGCATTATGTATTGAATTGCCTTCATTTATTAAACTGTTTTAATAACAAAAATCTCTTAGGGCCCGAATCATTTTGAAAAACATATCAGACTTTAACCCGGTGGTTTTGTATAAATATTGCATAACTATTGTATAAGTAGTGTTATTTAGGACAGTAAAATAGGGAAAAGAAAAAGAATCTGAATGCATTATGAAACAATTTCTGTTGTCGACACATTACTGAACACCACATCTGCAGAAAAGAAGTATTCAAAAATAAAAGTTATTGTGAACTTGAAATAGCACTGCAATGTAACACTTTAGGTTTGTGTATTTTCCACTGTTAGTGAAATTATTCATTTGTTTTTCGTTTTCTCAAAACTAGACATTTGAGACAGACGTGATGGTCTGGTTGTGATGGGGTTGAGTCAGTTGTGACTTACAGACACTCGGCAGCTTGAGGTCAGAACAGTGGGCTTGAATGTGAAGGAGACTTTCTCCACTGTGAGTTTGTCTGGAGATGTGTGGTTGGCCACGATGGAATCAGCTGTTGCCGTTACGAGCTGAAAGAAAAAAAAAACACATACATGCAGCATCAACCGCCACGACTACACACACTGCCTGTGTAAGGGTTTATAAGGGATATTTCTGAGTGGTTCTTACCATGTAGTGACAGTCCTTACATCCAGCCATGGGACTAAAAGCTTCGATCTGTTTCTCCAATTTGGTGTTGATGAGAGAGCAGGGGGCTGCAAAGAGCCTGAAGGAGAGGATGCCACGGTTAAGACCATACCAACTTTATTTATAAAGCACTTTAAAACCAGCTACAGCTCAAACAAAGTGCTGTACACTGGGCAGACAAAAAAAACACAACAAAACAGAACAACTATGAAATAATCAGAGACATCGCGCAACACAAAGAAAACAGTCAGAACAGTCCTAAAAGTAATAAAACAAAGTAAAACTAGGTAACACTACGCAAATAAGACAGACCTAAAAGTAATAAAACACACAAAGACTAAACCAAATAAAATAAATGTCAATAAGAGCAATAAAAGGAACAAATAAAATTAATATAATTTCTGACTAAAAGCCAAAGGGTAAAAATGTGTTTTAAGACTGGTTTTAAAAGTGGACAGTGACGTGGCCTGTCTGAGGTGCAGAGGTTCCAAAGGTTTGGAGCTACTACAGAGAATGCTCGGTCCCCACAGAGCTTGCGTTGGCCTGAGGAACCTCAAGTAATAGCTGGTCAGCTGACCTGAGAGAGCAGCCAGGGGTGTATCAGTGCAGCAGCTCCGAGAGGTACGGTGGGGCCGAACCATTTTAGAATATAAAAACAAATCAAAGAATTTTAAAATGAACTCTAAAAGACGTGACACACGGATATTTGGTAACCACCATTAAGGTGAACTCACCAAAGATGTGAAACCATCTTTAAACGACATGGAAAATGTACCAGCACATTGCATTGGTTCAGCTCTATATACCCGAGCAGGGCTTGTAGGACTTAGAAGGTCAGAGGTCAACGTGTAGTATGTCTGTATTTGACTCATGCGGTTCACTTATTTATTTATTTTTTTTGTTTGGCTGACACTGACCCTGTCGTTGTGGGACGAGAGGGTTGTTGGTTTAAATCGGACTTTGAGTTAATAAAATAATAATAATAACAAAACAAGAAACATGAGAAATCAATTACATATGCACTCATCACAGAAAAAGTTACGAAATAAAATCAATTTCACGTAACCGTACGTATGTATCAACTCACAATACAGAGCACCATTTAAACGTTGAACTCAAAATATGTTTCAATACAAGTCTATAGTAAATAACAAATACTGTTACAGATGTTACTGGATCAATACAAAGTACCATGAGCTGAGTGTGACTGTCCTGCTGCTACCAGGGCCTAACTTTTGTGTTGTAATTTTTTTTCCATTTTTCATTCATTTTTCATTTCATTTTGCTGTTATTCTATTTATTTAATTTCTAAATGTAGTTTGTTGAAAATCTGCCGCTGTAGCAGGGGCTTGACTTGATAAACCTCTGTATTGTTTATTCCCTTCTGAAACTCTGAATTGTGAGACATATGAACATCTATGTTAAATTTGTCGTGTTTTGTTGCTTTTTCCCCATGTTTGTCATCGATGAGTGCAAAGTAAAAGAAAGAAAGAAAGACAGGAAGAAAAAGTAAGAGTTGTCTTGTAGTGTTTGAATTTAACTGGAATGTTGTCTAATGAAAAATCCAAGTAAAATATAATAAATAAATCAATAAAATAAATGCAGGTAAACTCACCAGACTGTTCTGCAGTAGGGATGGTAAGGGACGGGACCAGGGAAAGGCACAGCGGCGGCGAAGCCCACCAGGCCGATGATGAGAGCTGAGGCCAGCAGCACAGTCTTCATGGTGGCAGAGATGGAGGTGTGTGTCTCCTGGAGGTGATGCAGCTCTTCTGCTGGAAATGTGCTGGTTTGGAGGTTCTGTCACAGGGCTATTTATTTCCAAATGTGAGGCGAGACATAACGAGCCATGACAATGGATTTGGCCAGAGTCGGAACACATGAGTCGCGTGGTTAATGTGGTGAATTTGTGACGACAGACGTCAATACACGTGGCTCTAATCACTCACGTTGTTTACGACAAAACATCGTTGTTGTGTAAAGTTACAGGGATTCCTGCGTAAGTGAATAATCGTCCTCAAACAAAACAAATTCAGTTGAAGAGGCACTTGTGAATAACATGAAGAAACAGAATTTGGGGCATGTTTATCATAAGCATATTTGTAATAATTTAGAATAACAAACAAATGACTGATATAAGCATAATGTGCTGAAGTTAAGCATATATTATTGCAATTACCCTTGTTTTTTTTGCATTTTTAAAAGAAAAGCATGCAGTGCAAGGAAACAATATTAAAAGAACTTTAAATTCAAGTCCCTGTTTGAGACTCAAGCTACATATTGAAGACAAATAGTAAAAGTCACAGTGGTCATAGCTACCACATTAAAAAATATATCTTTGATGGGGATACACTCAAATAAACTCTTTTTTTCTTTCAATTTTATGTTCAACTAAAACTTCTAATAAAAATAAACACTCACGTGTATATTATTAATGATCCTGTAATGAAACATTTTTTACTTCTCCTCTATTCTTCTCTATTGTTGGGCTGAATATCACGGCCCATTGAATATGATAGATTTACAAGTGAACGTGTGTTCTCAGTTCTGTACAATCTTCCACATTAGCAAGAAGTCTTTTTGATAAAAAAAAAATCCTCATGCTGTATGTGTGTAATTTATTCAGAATAGCAGCTGTGTGTTTTCAGAGAAATTCATAAAAATGTCAAAAGTGCCATAATTCTAAAAGTGAAGAATCCTTATCCTTATGAAGATGAACAAGATGTAATAACAGTCAAATTGTTAAAGCTGTAAACAGAACAAAGTATCAGAAGTTTGATAGATGTGGATTTTTTAAAAATGAGTAACAACAATAATGATGGACCAGGTTTTTATATTATATTTTTTTAAACTACATTTGAATCCACAGCTGCCCTGGGATCAGCTGACAGGAGTGTGACTGCACATCCTGCACCAGACGACCCCTCCGTCCACAAAATCGTTGTACTCAAACCATAGCATAAATATATTTGGTAAAAAAAGGCTTCCTTTCTGTGTGCTATTGATTTTATTTATGTAGCTAATTTTATTGGGATTTGCACACAAACAAACATTCTATATCAACAAAACAATTGCAGATATAAATATGACAGATTATAGCCAATAATTAGAATTATGTTATTAAAGAAGGACAAAAAAACACAATTAACAAAATCCCTAATTCTTTTTTTTTTTCAGTTCCATGTCCACTTAAGGATAATTTGCCAACACTACAGCATGGACTTGCTGTATGTGACTTGGGGAATCCTTTGTAATTGAGTATCTATTCAACTCAAAGGAATTTGCGTGGATGTATGCAGTCTAAAGGATGTGACATTTCACAGATGTTATCTCTTTCAAGAATGGTCGTCTCATCTATTTCAAGACAATGGCCATAAATTGATTTTATACACATCATTACTCAATGACATGTGATTCACGAATGTTCTAAGAGAAGGAAAAGTCCCAGAACGGTGAGATATCTTAAACACCATCAGAAAAATATGTATTATTTATTTGAAGACTGTTTCATGTGACTATCATCTTCTGTCTTGTTAAAGCCCAATAATACACAGTACATATATTATGCTCCAGAGCTACTGACATACAAGCTGATCACACGTAGGCTATTATTACAGTCTACCATGCCTACTATATTATTATTTTATTATTATTAGTAGTAGTATTTCTTAGTGTACATTGAGCAGGAAAAGCAAAAACCCCTGTTTTTGATAATATATACTGTATCAAATTATTATGTTGAATTTCTGGATGTAGATTATTGTCCATGTTACCTTAAATAGAGTATGAACAACAAAGGTTTTCTTGAATAAAATTTCAGTATTGCTTGTTGAAGGCTTTTGTACAGCATTGTAGCCAATACATAGTGATAAAACCTTCCCTAAAGTGAATGTTTCAGTATAAAACAGTAGAAGAGAAAAATGCATCATACGCATTACTTTAAGCAAAGTTTGGGAAGAAGAAGAAAAACGTAGAGGAAGTAGTAAAGGGGTGAGAGGAAGAAGAAAAAGGAGAAAAAGAAGGGTAAGAAGAAAAACAAGAAAAATGAGGGAAAGAAGACGAAAAAGAGGAAAAAGTAAAAGGAGGGGCAAAAGGGAGAAAAAAGAAGTAGAAAAGGACAAGAGGAAGAAGACAAAGATGAAGGATAAGCAGAAAAAGAAGAAAAAGAAAACAGAGGATAAGAAGAAAAACAAGAAAGGAAGAAAAAGAAGGGAATGAAAAAGAGGAAGAAGAGGAAGACAAACTTAAAGAAGAGGAGGAAGAAACAGGAGAAGAAAAAGAAAAGTATAGAAAAGGACAAGAGGAAGAGGAAAATGAAGGATAAGAAGAAAAAGAAGAGGAAGAATAAAGAGGCAGAGGATGGAAAAGATGGCAACTACCTTGATATTGTATATTTTAACATTTTACTCATATATTCACTATCGATGATAACTCAGTTGGTAAGGCACTAGGCTGGTGCATAGGGGATACCGGGGGTTCGATCCCTAGTAAGAGCGTCCAGTGGGTTGTGTCAGGAAGGGCATCTGGCATAAAAAAAAAACTCCTGCCAAATCAAATAACGGAAGGGAAAAGGCCGAAATAAATCATTATCACTCACATTCTTATACTTGTTATCGCAGACCTTTCACTACAGCGTTTTTGCCAGAGGGGTCCAATCATGCCATAGTAGTACGCTTTATTTTGAAAAACCCGAGCGGATGTTTCAAAGTTTCACTTTTCGTTCTGCGGCTGTAACTTCCTGTAACTTCTCATTGAATCGTGAATGCGCCGGTAGATGAAGTTATGACACTAGAACAGCGGCTCGGTGAGCTTTAAACCTGTGTTTGAATCATGGCGATCAAACCGTACGAGCCGAGACTGAAATCCTTAGTTTTCAAGTATTGTGAAAAGTGCTTTGACCTCAGCCATTGTCGAGGCACGGTTTGTTTGGTGTCTGCGCCGTCCTCCGGTCGGACCACCGTCAACGCGCCGGGGTGTCACCGGCGGAGAGACGACACTAAAACAGCCTTTAGCTTCTTTGTAGTGCCGCCGCGGCCCGAAAATACTACATTTAAACGAAGACACTGGGCGACGCGGAACTCCGTAAGAGGTAAACCACTGTTGAATTGACAGAAATATCCTAATAAAACACCACGGAGTTAAATAATACCGTCGCAGTGTATACATTTAAATGAACACAAACACAAGTAGACTGCAAGTTAGAGGTCAATTTACACGTCAAAAGTTCGACGTTCGATTTGTGTCACGCGCATGCGTCGTTGCCATGGATACGTAATTGTTATTTAAGAGCGTAGACGTAGAAAATAACGCTAATTTAGACTTAAAACTTCCTTTATTGTCATCCTACAGACACACACAGTGAATCTGGCAACGAAATGTCATTGATTGGCAACTGATAACACAATGTAAAAATGGAAAGTACAAAATGCAAAATTACTAAAGTGAATCCAAAGCCATGACTGGTTGCAGTGCAAATGTGACAGCACATACAGTCAATATTTGTCACTCTTTCTCCACCATTTTGCACTGACAGGAGTGCCCGAAAATCATCTTCTTTCTGAAAAAAACAAAATAAATCACTTATATAATAGCCTTTTCACTTAAATGCAATAACAATGTGCAACATAAACAACAGACTTAACACTGCTGTGAAAACTATTTTTTTCCTCCTAATTTTAGTAAGACTAAATGTATTGACTTTTTCATTTTAAATCTTTCAGTTTTGTGCTTAAGCCTATACCCTGCTGTCGTGTTGTCTGTTGAAACTGTTGCCCAGATCTTACACACTGTATACAAAATATGCCGTGCCTCACAATATCCCAAGTGCACCTCGCCTTCAGGGTCATTGTTATGTTTTAACATGCTGACATTTCATAACATTTTGGGTATCAAAAACATATATGTATTTTTGGGATATGAGCTTTTAGACTTGTTGTATATGTTTGAAACCAAGACCCCAGTGTGACTATTTGACTTTTGACCATTTTTGTGTGTCTTGTGAATTTTGATTTCAGAGTTGAGTACTTGCACAGTATCCCTCCAGTACAATCTAAACCCAGACGTTCCAAAGCCTGAAGGACGGAAACTGTTTTTTGACACACATGCTGTTGTGCGACTTTTTGAAGATAACGGTTTGGCTGCGTCTATTATTTTTTCTTCCCCAAAAATATGCTCTGTTACTTACAAGCTGCACAGGTGTTTTCCTATTAATTTTTTTTTTTTTCGTCCGTGAACAGGTTTCACTACTCAACAGGCTGAGGTGATAGTTCAGGTGCTCGTCAAGATGACAAACTCTAACATGGATGCAATCTATGGAGACATGGTCACCAAAGTACAGCAGGTGAGACTGTGCACACACTGTAAACATCTACTGATTTGATGTAGTCACTGTTTGTTTTCTGAAGATCACAGAGAGGCTGTTCACTGATTCAGTATCACCACATTTTGCTTTTCACTAATGCGTCTTTCTCTCGTCATTTGTGTCATTTGTTTTCATGGCAGGAGATTATGTTGCAACGTGTGATGTCTCAAATAGCGGCTGTAAAAAAAGACATGATCATTCTTGAGAAAAGTGAATTCTCCACTTTGCTGGCAGAAAACGAAGTAAGTAAGTTTGTACTTCAGTGCAAGTTTATGTTAGTTTGGTAGCGTAATGTTTTCACACAGTTTCAGTCTTGTCTGGTCTTGTCTGGTCTTGTCTGGCCATGTCTGCTCTTGTCTGTGCCTACTGCTGGCTTCATTCCACATGTAAATACATTATTTTAACTACAGTCAAAACAGCTATTCAACTTAAATTTATAAAGCAGTAACAAGAAACATAATTATTTTCATACATTCCATTAAGTATATCCTCTGTGTTTCGTTTGTTGTTATTAATGATTCATATCACTTGACTTTTGCAATATTTTAACATTTCTAATAGAAGCTCAAGATCCAGTTACTGCAGCTCAAGGTTCAACTGGCTGTAAGTTGTTTGTTTTTCTTCAAATCGATTCTTATGTTTTATAACTACTATATACGTATATGCACAAAAAATATCTATTTCAGGACTTTACCTGCAACAAATCATTTTACTTAGTTGTACGTTAAATATTCTTTAACCTTGTTTGTGGAAGTAGTAGTTAGAGTGATTTTTTTAAATATAATTTCTCAACAGTATTTTTGCTGCCATCTTTCAGGACATAATGAATAAAGTGCGCTCAGACAGCCTTTTGGACATGAATTTGGAGAAAAGTCGAGTAAAAGAATTGGTAAGTGTTTTAAAAAAGAATAAAATCAGGGCAAGAATAAATATAATTTGGCTACGAGTCAATTTCACATTTCGTTTTCTTATTTTAAAAATACTTTTTAAAATGACCATATAAAGTACAAATTACTCCAAGGCTTAATTGTACATTACATTTATCTTCCAGATTGACTTTCTTGCCCTTATCGCCCTTCACAATATTATATATTGTGAAGGGTGTTATATTATTATATGTATTATATATATATAATAAGTAAACCTTGACTGTCAATACAAAGTAAAAACCTAAAAATTCAGGAGGGTTAGAAACACATTGCCAGCTTTACACATTTTTTATTTAAACCATATGTTCCTCTTCTAAATGAAAAATATGTGCATTTTCAGAAAGCAGAGCATGAGAAGAAACTACTAGAAACGCGAACTGAGATAATGGAAATGGTTTGTATATTTGTATTGAATTCACACCGTATTATGTGTTTTTTACATATAGAATTTATTTCTGCTCTATTACATGTTTAGATGAGTATAATTACAACAGAGACAGCAATAGATGCCTTCATTTAGTACCTGATGATATTTCCATTTTCACAGACGGCAGAACATGATCGTCATATAACTCAGACCAACATGAGGATCGACACTGAAGTGGCTGGTTTGAAAACAATGTTAGAGTCTCACAAACTGGACACTATAAAATACCTTGCAGGTAAGATTTATCACAGCATTCTGAATATTTACAGAATAGATTCATAAAGGGGCATCTGGTTGTGTCTAAAATTTTACTGATAGTCGTACAGCTTTCATTTGAGTTCATGGTGTAAACTTCATAGTGTACCTTGTTGAACTAGGTAGACAAATGACCGGCTAATATTTTCCTGCTTTTTTTTTTCAGGTTCAATATTTACCTGTCTCACTGTGGTCTTGGGTTTCTATCGCATTTGGATGTGAACCAGTGTTGCCGAATGGTCATTGTTTTATTGTACAAAAGGGGCTTAAGTTATTATTGAAAAAATGTCTGTAGTGGGCAATGCATTGGGTCAAGAAAAAAAGAAATTGAACAGTAAAATTCAGTAAAAGATATTAATAAGGGTGACAGTAAGTAGTGCACATTTGGTAACACCAAATAAATGACTGGACAAAGATACTATTGATATTCAATACAGCATAACAAAAAATTAATAAAGAATATATTAGTTGGGGTTTTTATATGACAGTGTTGGATTTAACAATACAGGACCATAACTATCCTCATTGTGTAAAGAAAATAATTTCAGTTATTTAATCTAAAATGGTGAAAACCATCAACAACTGTCAACAATATATAGAATGATAAAATCACTGAACATTTGACATTCTCTTCTTCTTTTGGCTTTTCCCTTCAGGGGTCGCCACAGCGAATCACTGTCCTCCATCTGACACTGTCCTCTGTATCCTCTACTCTCACAACTACCACCTTCATATCCTCTTTCACTTCGTCCATAATGGTCAAAAAATTGTACAGAGGGTAAAGTTACTGTAACAATGCAATAATCTACATTTAAAAACACTGACATGAACAGGATTTAATTTATGACTGTTATGGGTAAATACTTTCAGTTCAGCCTCTGCCTTGAACAAAGTGTTTGCATTAGCAATGCAATTTCATTCTATTACAGTATTTCATGACTAAATTATGAATCATGGAGGAATTATGAAGGACAGAGTCTGATTTTTAATGCATGAAAATCTGAATAATTTTTTTGTGAAAAGTTTTTTGAAAGTGTCATTGAGAACCGTTGAGTTTTTAGCTGTTCGTTGCTATGTTTTCAGACTAATAAACTGTTTTCTGCTGTCCGTTTAGCAATGTTGTACTGGAACAGCACTATAATAAATGCCTGAAATGTTTTGGAATGTATAAATATGTATATAACATACAGTGCATACAATACTATGTATAGTATACCTCTATGTATATGATATAACCTCTGAAACCCATTGTAAGGTTTAATGTGTGTAATTTTTATCCACACCATTGCTTTACAGATCACTGTATTCAATTGCATTGTATAAATATTTGAATAAAATGTATGCAATGAATGCAACGTATGATCTTAAAACGGAGTCTCTTTGAAGAAGAAACACATAACATGTTAAACTAATGTTTAATTAAATGTGAGGTGACTGTGAATAAGAATTTATTTAACAATGAGGACAGGGAAAATGCCTTTTCAACATACACCCTACCTCGCCCTTATTATGTTTATTTTTTAATTTATATTCTCTATTTAACATACGCCTTACCTCTCCCTTATTATGTTAATTTTTTATTCATATTGTTCTCTATATTCTAATACTGTATATTTTTTGCACTGACAGTGTAAGGGCTCTAATCTCACTGTACTTGTGTACAATGACAATAAAGGCTTTCTATTTACTGTCGGTTTGAGTTGTTGCTCGCTGTATTCCGCACTGCAGGTGGCGGTAGTGCACCTGTAGTACCTTTATTTTTAAGACGAAGAAGAAATCCGGAAGTATTTTCCAATCGCTTCAGGAAATTTGTATCACTGCCAACACGTGTGTGGATGTCACATAAGCTTCTATAGGTGAAGATCAAACATTTAATTTCACGAGTATATGCATGTCGAATGTATCGCATAAGATACATGAAGATGCCAATGGTTTCAAGGGTGTGTTTGTAAGGACTGTTTAACGGAGACGTCCGGTGTTGGAACATCGAACAGATTGACTTTTGGACCAAGGTTTAAATACACCTGCTGCTACTAACTCCCGTTTCGTGAACTTGTGGCATCGTCGTAATCATTCACTTTAGTGTGAATTTGTAAATATTGGTTGTTTTTATCAGCTGTGTGTCAGTCATCAGTGACACTGTTGATTAGCGATGGCCGATCCCTTTAGTAGCAGCTCGGAGAATGTAATCCAACGTGTGATAAATGTGTCAACGAAAACACATTCGCCTCCTGAAAACCTAGAAGACTTGTATCAAATTAACCAGACCTGTGACTTCATCAGCCAGCATCATTTTGAAAAGGTGACGACATTATATTTACTGTTAAGCGTGCAAACCTTTGAGTGTTATTATTCTAAAGGTTTTTGTTTTTTTGGCTGTTAGATCTGAACGAAAACATGCTGAAATGTATGGAACATGGCTGTAAAGTTTATATATAAATATTTACAGGTTGCTCTGCAGTTTCCTGATGATCTGCTCGTAGACTCCATTGCAATAGCAGCAGAGATCGAGAAGAACTGTAAAGTCATTGTGTACGTTTTGGGAGACACATCCTATGGAAGGTAAATGAAACAAGTTTGATCAATATAATACCACATAAAATCGTTGGAGTGGCAATGGAAATGATAATGTTTCTACAGTGTCATTGCTCAAGTATGAAATTTAACATTTTAGCCACTTCCCTTGAGTAATTCCATTTTACGTGAATTTAAATTTCTATTATAATTCCTCTCAGTCGGGCATATTTTCCTTTTTACTGCACGACATCTGCCTAGCAAGTTTTAGCTCCATTCATGGTATTTATCGTCTTCTTGTCCAGTGAAAATGCATATGTTCAGTAAGTGTCAGAAGACTTTGTCCATTGGTGACTTTTTACTGTTCATCATTGTTGATATATGAAGATGTGCTTTACCTCAACTCATTGTCAAATTGTCCTGAACAGTTGCTGTGTGGATGAAGTAGCTGCAGAACATGTTGGAGCAGACTGCATTGTACACTATGGCCGCTCTTGCCTCAGTCCCTCCAAAAGGTTACCATTGATGTATGTCTTTGGGAAAAGACAAGTAGATGTGGAGAAGTGTGCTTCTGCCTTCAGAGAACTCTACCCTGATCCACAGAGTCACGTCGTCATCCTGTATGAAGTCATCTACGTCCATGCCATCAGTAAGTTGTCCTGTTTTGACATGCATGTTTACCTAGTATGTACTGTATTTTATTATGCAATTGGCTGCACGTTCATCATTTTGTATTTTTAAAATAATGCTCGTCAGTCAATCTAAAGAGAGATTAACACTAGTCTATACACATGGTCATGATAATGTAATTTCATTCTGGCTTATCCAGAGACTCAGTTCATCTCATGAATGGTTGTATGAAAGATAAAACTCAGAGTTAGTTTTTAAATATATTGACAGTATTTTCAAGCAACGTATTCAGGCAAGGTTGGTCACCTTGCTAATCATGTGTACACTTGTGTTTATGTACTACACTTTCAAGTGGAAAAATACACAAAAAGGAAAAAAAAATCCTGCAATTCATCATTGTAACTCAACTCTTTCTTGTTACGTTTTTCCAGATGACCTTCTCAAAGTTCTATCACTGGAATATCCAAACCTTGTGGCCTCAGACCTGGTTGTTGAAGGAGAAAATTGTTACCTCCATAATTACATTAAAATTCAACATAATGACTCCTGTGTTTCGGACCCAGACTCCAATCAACTGATCTGTCAGTTTGGGAGGCAGTTTTCTGTGAAACATGACCTGAGCATCTCCGACTACAGGATGTTCTATGTAGGTCAAGAGGGCGCTACCTTGACCAACTTCATGATGACCTGGAACCACTGCCCTTTTAGCTCTTTTGACCCTGTAACAGAAAAAGGTCGGACAGAGTCTGTAAGTATCAACCGGGCATTAATGAAGAGGTATTATGCAATAGAAAGAGCCAAAGATGCCAATGTGGTTGGCATCCTGGTTGGCACCTTGGGGGTGGCGAACTACCTCAACATAATCCAACAGCTGAAGGAGGTGATCCGCAAAGCCGGCAAGAAGAGCTATATGTTCGCCATGGGGAAACTGAACGTGCCCAAACTCGCCAACTTTCTGGAAATTGACATATTTGTGTTGGTTGCATGTCCGGAGAACTCGCTGCTGGACTCGAGTGAATTCTATAAGCCTGTAGTGACACCGTTTGAGATGGAGGTGGCCTGCAACAGGGACCGCGAGTGGTCTGAGGAATATGTCACAGATTTTCGACATCTTCTGCCAGGTTTGATTTGTTTCATGTGGATTCAGTTTGACATGTACTTATATGTTTTAAGGTGACTACAGAGATAAAAAGTTTCAGATTTTGTCACTAATGTGTTTTTTTTTTTTATCTGCTTTAGGTGGAAAAAGTTACGTGCCAGTAACTGAGCAGCAGGACTGTGATGAGACTGACGTGTCTTTAATCACAGGAGCTCTGCGAAGCAACCATCTATTCAACGGAGAGCCTGAGGAGTCCTCGTGCAGCACCTCTTTGGTCTCCCGGAACCAGACCCTGACTGTTGCCAACATCAGCTCTGCCGGTATGAGTCAAAGGCATACATCTAGAAGTCATTGGGGGTTTTCTGGCTTGTTACTGTGTAATCTTGAGTGAAGACCCAGTTACTCGTTCACAAATGTTAAAAAGTTACTCCAATGGTTATTCAATAGTGAAATTTCAAAAACATAGATGATGCATTTCCATTTTAATTTTAAGACTTTGACTATTTTTCATCACATTTTCTAAATTAGTTTGTGTTTCCCAACTGATTAATCACCATTTATTATTACACCAGCGATTGGATTGATATCCTGCTGTGAGCGTCCAGTGTGGGTCCTTGGGCAAGACTTTTCATGCTACTGCCTAGAACTGTAGCCACGAGGGGGCCTGTGTCTCATTTTGTCGATCACAAGCCTGGATAAATACAAGAGTTGTGTCAGGAAGGGCACCCAACATAAAAAAAAAAACCCAGCCAAATCAAATATGTGAATTGGATTTGCTGTGGCGACCCCAAAAGGGAAAAAGCTAAAAGAAAGTTTTTCTCATAGATTGATAGGATTAGTGATTTAACTGTTGGGTGTTTTAGATCAGTAGATGCTTTTGGCTTTTATGAGTTACAATAGAGCTGGGTTACAGCCAATAAAATATTATCTGGTTAGGATTTCACTTTAAAAAAATAGTCTTATCTGATTAGGATTTCACTTAAAAAATAGTCATATTAAAAACGTAACCTTTTTTGCACTAACCCTCTTTTCTTTTTGCTTGTTTTATATATCTTCACCACTTGGAACACACTTAGTTGAATGTCTGAACACTATTACAAACTCTTCTCCCCCTCCCCCCCCATATCTCTTTTCAGCGTCATTTTTGTCCGGCCGGAGCTGGCGTGGCTTAGAGCAGAACTTGGGAGAAACCCCAGTGGTCAAAGCAGTCGAGGGTAGGAGGGGCATTGCTATTGCGTATGAAGAAGAAGGAACATCATGATCATTTCCTTTACACCTACATGGTCTTATTAACTGTACTTGTCGGGTGATACAAAACATTGGGTGTCTTCACATCATCAGCATCATAAATCATACACAAGGTGTTGCGTTCACTGCAGAAAAGCAATTTATTTTAATATAAACCTCTTGTTTTTAAAAAAAAAACGTGATGCAAAGTGATATTCAATTACAATACTGTATATTTTGTTTATATACTCAACAGGATGTATTGCAAAATGGCATGTGGTATATTTATGATTTAATGTATTCAACTCAAAGTATTTTTGCACTCCTGAATTAAAGATCTTATATGTGTAGTTTGCTGTCACTCATTCTCAGGAACGTCTTCCACAAATGAAGCAGGAAATATACCAGTGTTCCCATTCAGCTGCCCTTCCAACCACTCGTTGTTGACTGCAAAGAAGACATACATAATAAATCATTTCCGGCTAAATTGCAGTGGGTATTTGTGGGCAAAACGACAAAAAAAGTGTGACTCGCTTCTTGAGAGCAATATGATCTTGTCTCCTTCTTGAAAATTAAGATCCTCTGGATTTGATGACTCATAGGAGTGAACGGCCACCAAGAGAATGTCATTTTGTGATTTTCCATCAGTTTGCTAAAAACACAGCAGACATAAATATGACCGTCAGCAGATTTATTGCTTGGAGGAAAAACTTAATACAGTTAAACTGGTAAATACAAATAACAGCTCATAAAAATTCAGATTACAGCTATACTAGGTATAATGGACTGGGATGTGCAGTATGTTTGATGTACGTTTGTAATTTCACACTTCACAAGATTTAAAGATACATTTTTAAAAGTCCATTTAAATGGGGTTTCTGTTGAGTGGCTGAATGAATAATAGATCCAATGTAAGCACTTTGACTATGCACAACAGCAATACGTCACCATTAAATAAAGTTCTATTCTATTGTATTTACTCACATCATCAACCTTACACCACAAAGTGATGCGCCCACCAGTGGCATGACCCCACACACTTTCCATTTCTGTGTGAGCATCGATCACATTTTCTCCAGTTGCGACGGGGGTTAAACTAAATCGAACAAAAGGATTGAATTTTGGACTCCATTAGTAACACAATACACGCATTAGAATGGGTTTATTTATGTACACCATACCTCAGTGTGACGGAGGCTGCTTCAACGTTCAGCTTCTTGCTGATGCGTTGAGTCAGTATTGCGTAGGGTGACCCACACGGTACAGAGAAGGCAAAGTTGTAGGTGAACCGGACTTTGACAGTACATGTATTGTCCGCAGGCCGTTGCACCTGGAATGTAGAATGAATATGTAAAGCCCAAAGAAACTGCCTTTCCTCATTACAATGGAATACAATAGTCGAATAAGCTTTACTGTCACCACAAAAATACAACTGTACACTGCAATGAAATTTACTTATGTTCTGTGTATTATAGGAAAGAACAGTAAAGAATTCATATAAAAGACTGGACTCGCCATTTGTTGTGTGTCTCCATTACTGTTGTCAGCAGCGGTTTGACCTTTGATGAAGATGAAATGAAAACTGAGGTCAGTATTTTACAGACAATATATCTACTTTCAGTTCAGTATACCTTGTTTCCTTTCAGGTCTGGTTGGGGGTGCTCGGCTCGGTGGTGTGCGAATGCCCTGTTGATGTCATTAAAATGCTCAAATGTAAATCTGGATGTTGTAAATATACACGAGCGTAAGATCCTTTAAAGTAATAGAGTAAAACAAGAAATGATTCCTTACTTCATTCTTCTTGGAACCAACTGAGAGTTCCAAACGTTCAAGGTAATTGTAAGGAACGAGTCCTCTCTGGAATTGACAAGAGTTGCACAAATATTTTAGATTAAGACCATGAGTAGTAACATCACACTTATACATATTATTAAAATTATATCGTCACATTACCAAAATAAAAATAAAAAAACAAGCAGATCCTTTCCCCCCAATTATTTATCCATTATATGTCTTTCACCCTCTTGGTTCTCATTATTGTCCTTTTCATCTTATGGCGTCTATGTATGTTATTCAATAATGTAT
>JAPTHA010000014.1:1074753-1086145 GCA_029814585.1 Gymnapogon annona
TCAACTCCGGGACTTCAATCATGTTTACTGTATATATTGTCTATGTTGTGCAAGAATTTAAATTTTGTTGTGCATCTACTCTGCCTTTTTTTTTTCTACTCTGTGCTGCTGCTTCATGACATTTCGTTGTCAGATCATTGATCTGTGCAATGACAATAAAGGAAATCTGAATCTGATGTGGTTGTGTTGAGTGCAGACTCTGCCTCTGATTCGCTTAAGCAGACACTGTGTGTGTGTGTCGGCGGCGGATCAAGCTGCCTGTGTGTGCACTTAATGTCGTTCAGTTAAATTTAGAAGAAAATTCAAGGTGTTAGCCTTTGTTTTGTTCGGGTTAAAATGTTGATGCTTGTGTCTTGTAAATCTACAGTGGTACCTCTACTTACAAACGGCTCTACATAGGAAATGTTCAGGTTATGAAATGCCTCAGGGAAATATTCGCTCTAGTTTCGAAAGACATTTCAGGATATGAAAGTAAAAAATACATAGTATGCGAAAAAAACGTAGTATGCGCTGCTACAAGAGAAAGAATCATCAGGAAAAAAGGTTGACTAGTTAGGCTATCGCTCACTATGATGATGTTTGCACATTTTGGAAGGATTGTCAAAAGCAAACGTCCTTGGATCGGTTCTTTACAAAATGTCAGATAGCAGTTAAAAGGTAAATGAACATTATTTTTATTCTTTACTTTATTCTTTGTTTTTTTTTCCTTATGTACAACTCTCATTTTATGTTTACGTTATGTACAACTCATTTTATTTATTGTGCTGTAATCTAATTGTAACATGTATTTGTTACATGTTTTGATGCATTTTTATGATTTATAAAAAAAATTATGTCCGATTTTTGCAGGGGGATTTGATAATTTACATGGAAAACGCGGCTCTACTTAAGAAATGTTCAGGTTACGAAACTACTTCCAGAACCAATTAATTTTGTAAATAGGAGGTACCACTGTACATTGTTACGTTGCTGTGAACTTTAATACAAGTTGCTCATTGCTGGACAGCTGTGTGTCTGTGTTGTTCCTCCGCTGACAATGTGATGACGTCATCACGACTTTTCGACTCGACTTTCACTTTATTGACGGATAAGTCGACTTATCGTTAAGTCGTTAATCCCCTAATATATACATACTTACCCAGTTACGTTCTGTGTGTGTGTGTATAAAACTTTATTTTTTTCACTGTAGATTCAAGATTGAAGAAATGTCACTGTTTAGGGCAGGGGTCGGCAACCTGCAGCTCTGGAGCCACATGCGACTCTTTAGCCCCTTCCTAGTGCTCCCTGGAGCATTTTCAAAAATATATGAAAATGGAAAAAGATGGTGGGGTGGGAGGGTATATTTTTTGTTTTAAAATGGTTTCTGAAACCCTCTTGAGGGTCCACGGGGTTACATTCTCAGTGGACCCCGAAGTCTGTCTACTACGGAACCTAACTCAACTCAAACTATCTAGGTGGGCTAAGAAATTGACTGAAATCCTGCTTATAGTTGCCAAGAAATGTATAGATAGAAAACGGAAGCTAGATGCCCCCCTTCCAATCAAGATGTGGTTGGAAGAAGTCAACAGTTGTGTTCCCCTGGAGGAAATAAGCTGCTGGATGCATAGGAGAAGTGACATCTTCTATAAGATATGGCAACCATTCTTAAATTTCATGGAAAATGTACCAGTACACCACATGGACTCAGCTTCGTGTGCGTGATTTACACCACATGGATTCATTCTATATACATATATATACACCACATGGACTCAGCTCCATATACTGGACTTGAACATGTGTGATGGAGGGGGTGTGAGGTTAACTTGTGTCTCTCTGCGTACTGTGTAGTTTGTATTGTCAACATTTGGTCTTGTCTTCTCTGTCTTTGTTTGGTCTTGTCTTGTCTCGTAATGTTTGGTTTTGTCTGGGTTTTGTCTTGGCTGACGCCTCTGGCCTTGTTAATGTGGGTGGGTGGTGTGGCCTGGTGGCGAACAAATGTGACTGTTGTGTGATGTAATGTAATGTTGTCTAATGAAAAATAAAAAAATATATAAAAAAATAAAATAAAATGGTTTCTGTTTCAGGACAAATATGACACAAACATTGTTAAAGTTTTCCAATGCTGTAAAAATGATTATAATATAAAATTTCAGCATTTCCATCAACAAAGACTTGCATCATAGTCTGCCACACACGTTTCAGTGTGGCACGGTGTAGGTTGTTGAAAACAAAGCAGCGGGTGTGTCATGGACCATGGATCCCAAAGGGAGAAAACCAAAGATAGCTGATGAGAACAGAGTATTCAAGGAAGAATGGACTCAGTCATTTGCTTTCACTGCCAATGTGGAAGGACTGCGCGCATGTTGCTTCGTAATGAGAAGTTGTCAAATAACAAAAAGTGTCATTTAGAAAGACATTTCCAGGGAAGGCATGCAACATTTGCAGCCGACCACCCATTGGAGTGACAGAAAAAGTGTGATTACAGTACTTGTGGAGAAATTAGAGGAGCAAAGATAGATTTAAGAAGTGGAGTGCATCTCCAAACTCCACTACTGCTACTACTTTTGTTGCAACCCGGGAGATAATAAAAACCTGGGAGATAATAAAGTGTGTGTCGTGTGGGAGGGGTGATGTGCAGGGTGTGTGTGAGTGTTTGTTCCTCAGGTGTCGGTAATGATGTGGAGCACCTGCATGCACTCAGCTCGTCGCAGAGGGGAATATAGGAGACTCTGGAGGCGGTCATCGGTGCGAGTGGATTGTACTTGTGGTACAACGCGACCCTGGAATAGGAGTTCTGGTTTTGGTGAAGTACTGTGGTGAATGGGACTTATTCTATTTCTGTTACATTTTTTCAGGTGGTAGAGCAGGTTTTCTGGTTGGCAGTTCGATTCCCGCTCTCTCCTGATCATGAGCCATTGTGTCAATGGGCAAGACACTTCACCCACCTTACCCTTCCCTGTATGAATGTGTGTGAATGATGACCCTGCGATGAACTGGCAACTTGTCCAGGGTCTCCCCCCGCCTTCGCCCTGAGTAGCTGGGATAGGCTCCAGCGACCCCTGCAAAGGATTCAGCGGGTTGGACGATGAATGAATGATGAATGAATAAATCTTTATTTTTTTCCCCTTTAGCCCTCTGCATCTGGATCCTCCCCTCCTTTGAACATTACAGTGTGGAAAATCGTTGACAGATGGTGAGCACACGAAGGACTCATTCATGAAAATATCAAAGCACCTATTTTCGGACTTCAAAAACAAAACCAAGATAATACAGAAAATGAAAGACTTGCGTCTCTCCCCAAATGGAAACATCACCAATCACAAAATCAAGGACAATGATTCAACTACAGTGACTGAACTGCCTGTGATGAGTCTGTGATATGATCGATATCGGACAGACAGTGCTATCATGCAGGTATGGGAACTCTGATTGTATTGTTATTGAGGTTTGAGGAGGACTGTCTTTTTTTTCCCCTCAAAATAAAAATGAAATCTGATTTCTTAATTGTATTTCTATAACTTCACCAATACAACAAAACATAATACATTAACATTGTAATGAAAGTTAAATTTAAAGCACCAAATATCGTGTAGCAGAGTAGTCATGTGGTGTGTCAATCTCTCCAGGGTGCGCTGCATGGAAAATAAATATTTAATCCTGAATGCGCATTATGTATTTGTGGCACACTTAGTCAGTTTAATAGTAGGCTAATATAGTTAATTTCCACTTACAACTTGTGTTCCCTTCATGTAAGGCTTATATAAGTCTTTTAATTTTTTGCGACTCCAGACAGATTTGGGGTTTTTTTTGGTCCAATATGGCTCTTTGAACATTTTGCATTTTGGGTTGCCGACCCCTGGTTTAGGGAGTCAGTTAAAAATCAATTAAAAAGACAAACACAAGATAGACACACATTTCTATCAGTCATTGATTTACCACTGGAACAAAGTCAAAATGTAAACCGCAAAGACCCAATCAGAAAACAGGTCAAAGACATCCAAAAAAAAGCTGCTGAGCAAGAGTTGGGACACTCTGATGAAGAGGAGGAATACACATATCACTGGCAAGCTGTACCTGTGTATGATCTGAGACCAAGACATCAGCCTCAATCACAGCATGAACTCAGAGCCACAGCACCTGAATTTCAACCTCTAAAACAAAAGACTCAACCAACTAAAACACAGGGGCAATGTGCACAACCACGCATTGAGTACAATGTCCAAAATTACCAATCCCAGCTGTTGTGTCAGATCCAGCACCAAGGATATAGCCTACTGTCACAACACCAGCTGAGGAGATACCTGTACCTGAGACTGATAATGTCACGGACAATGTGAGTGAAATGTTTCCTCTTGAGGGATATGATATCGACACCGTAGTGCCAGATGCTCAAGAGTGTGACTCTGTTTCTGTAACAAACACACAAGAAGAGGATGTCCCAACTGTATGAAGATCAGTGAGAACCGTCAATCCACGAGGAGTCTTCACTTACAACCAGTTTGGACACATTCTTATCAACTGTGGAATGCAGGACTGAAGTGAACATGATGTTTGCCTGTACTCCTTAACCCATCACTTTTTACCCGACACAACCTGACATATACTATTACCGTACTCCTGTATGGATATGTTAGACTTGTGTTGAGACTGAGTGACTAACTTGACCTGACTATATAGACTTTGGTGTAAGATGCCAGAGTCATCTCTTAAAACAGGGGAAAGTCTCATTCACCCACAGCAGATTTTTTGAATACCATGTATGCAAATTCCTTCTGCCCTTTAATTACAAAACCTACTCGATTGACGTCTTCATCTGCAATCCTTATTGATATATTATCAATATTATATACCAATTCTTTTAGTCATGTGGAAATCCGGTATTTTCTATTCTGATATATCGGACGATTTTCCAATATTCCATTTTCCATTAGAAACCTCAAGTAATCACGTTGCAACTCACAAAACTCTAAGATTTAGAGAGTACAACAAAAGAAATACTGAAGGGTTTGTGAAGCTAATTAATGATACTTCTTGGCATGATGTTTATACTCATCATGATGCTGAGCAGGCATATCAGTCATTGTTTTTCTCCTTCAGCAAAGTATTCAACAAATGCTTTCCCCTGGTCACTAAGAAAACAAAGAGTAGTGCAATCAGTAAACCCTGGTTAACCTCTGGTCCCTGTAGCTCTTTGCAAGTTAAGAATATGTCATATAAAAAATATAACAGTAACCCATCCCCTATCAATATTGCAAATGTTTAAAAACAGAGAAATAGATACAACCATTAGAATTGAAAAGAAAAAAACATTGCTCATGAAAATTTAACAATGCATCAGATAATATCCAAACCACATCGAAAATTATCAACCAACTTCTCAATTGGGCAAAGGCTCCAGACACTTTTCCACCACAGTTTGTTGATGAAAGCGTTACTTACTCTAACCCCTCTGATATTGCATGTGCCTTCAAAAATTATTTTGTCAACATTGGTTCAGTTCTATGCGAGAAGATAAGTCCTATCTCTGGGTCACTGTTTGAGTTTTTAAAAGGTTGCTATCCCTCTGTTATGACCTTTGATCCTCCTAATGAGAAAGAGATTATGGAAATGATAGTCAATCTGAAAGATTCAGCTGCTGGTCATGATGAGGTTAGGGCAAGTCTAATGATTACAATTAGTTCCTCCATAATCAAGCCATTCACATATATATATATATTTTCTAAGTCTCTAGGAACTGGAATAATACCAAAGGACCTTAAAATTGCTTAAGTAACTCCAGTACATAAATCTGGAGATCGTAGTTATTTTGCAACTACCGCCCTATCTCCGTCCTCCCATGTTTCTCAAAGATTTTAGAGAGGTTAATTTACAACAGATTGATGGTACATTCACAGGAGCAGAATATCCTTTATGAGCATCAGTATGGTTTCAGGATCAAATTTTCAACAGAAATGGCAGGGGTTTTTTGGCAATTGGTATACAAAATTCAGACTGCATTTAATAACATTGAAAATGCTTTGGGAATGCAGTGGGTTTGGAAGATGAATGAATGAAATAATTTTTTCTTGATTTGTCTAAAGCTTTTGACACTGTTAATCATGACATCCTACTTAAAAAGTTGTCATATTATGTTTTTTTCTGGAAATATTCTTTTATGGTTTATTATAAATGATATTCAAAATCGACAACAGTATGTAATTATTAATGGATGGTCCTCAGATAGAGCTATTTTAACACGTGGGGTCCCACAGGGATCTATATTAGGTCCGCTTTTATTTCTAATTTACATTAATGATTTAGTTTCAGGCCTTGTCCTTCCTTTGCCCCATACTAATTTATTTTTTTCACATACTGATCATAAGGTACTTATGTCCAAAGCAAGTCATGATTTAAATAACATTTACAAATGGTTTGCATTAAACAAATTATCTCTCAATGTAAAAAAAAAAATCAAGTTTTATTATTTTTACATTGAGAAATAATAAATACTGTGATTTTAACAACTGTTTATCCATAGGCAATGACCCACTTACTCAGGCTTTGTCAACAAATTTCCTTGGAGTCTTGATTGATGAAAATTTGACCTGGAAGAACCACATTCACTATGTTTGCAAGAAAATAGCTAAATCTGTTGGCATCATGGGTAAAATTAGAAGGTTCCTTCATCAGAAGTGTCTTCTAATTCTTTATTATAGTTTAATTTATCGATACCTCATATATTGTAATACTATATGGGGAGCAACTTATCCAACCCACCTTCATAAACTTTATATGCTCCAAAAAAGATTCTGCAGGATGACAACCCTTAGTGACTGGGCTGCTGACTCCGCCCCTCTATTCAAACAGCTCAATATCCTGTCAATTTTCAATTTAAATAACTATCTCAGCTGCATATTTCTCTACAAAATCTTGGTACAACCTGCTACATATTTGTTGCCTTGTAAAGCTTTTTTTCAGTGAAATAGTGATGTACATAACTTCCATATGAGACACGCCAACTTGTTGCATCTCCTGATAGTCCGCACAAGGCATGGTCAGTTCAGTCTGAGGTACAGGGGAGCTCAGCTTTGGAACAGTTATATGCACATTGTATCTCAGTTGACTTCATTGAGTCACTTTAAGTCTCTGCTGAGGACACATTTGATGCTATATATTTAACTACTCAACATACATGCTCTCCCATTTCTACATGTTTTAACATTTTTTTTCCTCTTCTATTCTTTGTTAGTATTTTTATTGCATTTTACAGTGTTTGTACTTCAGCCTCCAAATTGTTTTTATCTCCATGTTTACTTAGCTATAGCTATAATGTGGTGAGATTATTTTAGAAGCCCCAAGGTGTTTTCTAGATCTCACCTGCACAGTCTGAACCTCTGTTTGTACAAATGTATGAAATTGTTGTGTGCAAATAAATAAATAAAAAACTTGAATGTAGTAGGTAAAAAAAAAAACCAATATAATGATTGTGTATGGAAAAAGGCACCCCCTCTATTTTTTTTTTTTTGTTTCTGGTATGTGTGTTTGTAGAGTTTGGATTATGGACATCCACGGCAGCAGAGGGCGAGGTGTCGCCACTGTGGGGACAAACGGACATCACGCAGGTTGTAACGGTCGCTACATTATATATGTTGTGTTTTGGTTGTGTAGTGCCCCTGTTGGGCACTAGGGACGCTCTTTCAGTTATGGAGATGTTGAGGTTTCTCCCCTGCTCTTCCTGTTTCCCTTTCTCTTCCGGTGACAGCGGGAGTTGGTCACGACTGTTGGTCTCTCCTGTATTAGACTCTGACTACATCCCTGGTCCGAGAACCAATGCCTGTTTTGTTTATATTAAAGCTTCGTCCCTAGTAACTCATCCGATGCCTCTGGTGTTCTCTACAGCTCTGCTATTCCGGACGCTAGCTCTTCCCTGCACCGACTCACCCTGTTACAAGGTGCAGCTCAAAAATAAAATGAGCTATGGTCTGACTGCAACGTGTGTCTCGTCTGTTCACAGGTATGTAAAATAATATTATTTTCTGAACTTTACAACGTTGTTGTAATGTAGTGGCATTATGTGAAAATAAGTGAAATGCAGTCATGAAACTGTGATTGTTTCTGAAGTGTCTGACAAGTTTATGTTTAATTTTGTATCACACATGTGGCGAGTGCTTCGCCACATTTGTAAGATCGCCACATTGGTACTGGGATAACGTCCTTATTTTAAGTTAGTATGTAACCAGCATTATTATTACTGTTTCTAGACTTTGAAGACCTTTTACTGTATGTGTTCTCTGAAATAAAATGAGCTACGGTCTGACTGCAACATGTATCTCGCCTGTCCACAGTCCGTCCACAGCCATACATTTTCACTCACAGCTACACAGCTAGTGTGTCACTTGCCGCTTCTGTGGCACAAGGTAACCCAGGTTACCAAGGTAACCCCATTGTCTGGCGCCGGTAACCCATACAGTACGATAAATACCAGAGGTAATTCATAACAACTTTCACCTTTTGAAGTAGATTTTTAGGTTTGTTTATTTAACATTTTACTTTCACTTTTACATTTGAAGAAACTTTCTATTCTGGACACTGAGAACACGCAATGAGACAGAGTAGACACCCCATCATATACACAACACTGCAAATCACATATAGCAAATATACACATAAATAAAAGAAAACAAACTCAGAACCTATATCTCTAAAGTTGTAGAACTTCAAGTCTGAATAAAAGAGAAATAGATAATTGCATGTATTTTCACCCTCGATCATAAATACGTCATTATATAAACCACATTACATATTTTGAACACTCTGTGTATCTGTGGAGGCACGGCTCTGCTCTGCACTTTCAATTCCGTGTAACCAGTCAAGCTGAAGCACTATGGGAACACAAGTATTATCCAACCCCAGATAACGCACATGCACATGATTTTTCCAAGGCTGAACAGTGAAATATAAGAGCCTGTACACACACCCACAACATCGCCTCTGAGAGGAAACGGCAATGTCAATACACAATTATCCTCCAGCTATTGAATTAACCCTGAACATATCAATACTGAATATACTTTATTATATGAAAGCGTCTTCATACATGGAATGTTGCTGTTTTCATACCGTGGGTGCATTATGTGACGGATGGAGTCTCTTTATGAGACGCTACACTCTTCATCTCTTCTGTCAAGATTGCCTTCAAAAACACCACAATCTCTCCAAGGAGTAGAGACCTCGCCACTCTGAGACTCACAAAGCCCTAAATGACAATATTTATGTTTGGAATTTGGGAGAAATGTTGTCAGTACTTTACAAAGTGAAACAAAAATTTTCATTTTACTCACACACATACCTATTGAATTGAATTGATCATAACACAGAGACTCTACATCTGATCTGCCATTGTCTGAGTTTTCCAGGTAAAACGCATCAACACTAATTTAACTGACTGGACCTCATAACATGGCTCACAGTGAAATAATGACTGAAAAACACGCTTCCATTTACAACATGTACTTGCAAATTTCAGCGATACAGTGGAATAAAGGGCCGTGGCTATTTTCAGCTACTGTCATTGTTTCTCTGCAATTCATTTTCTCTGTCACGTCATATTATTAGTATATATAAAAGTGTTCCTGTGATGTGGAAACCTTATAGAATGGATATTTAACAGACAGTTGTAAGCCATTCTTTCACTCTTTCACTGTGCCTTTGTCTTTTCTCATGTTCCCGCCTGCACTGCTCTCTTCATCATTGATAATGTATGTTTTCCACAATGCTGCAAAATAAAAGGAGTCAAAAGTTCAACTGAAGAACCTGGAAAAGTGGCATGAACAAGTTGATGGCTTTTTTTTTGCTTCCATTTATGTTGTTTTGTCACAATATATTAGACGTCTTCAGTAAAACTTTTATTCCAAATTAAACAAAGACAATCATTTATGCCCAATTCAAAAATATACCACTTGAAAAAGTTAAATAATAATAATAATTAAAAAGTAAAACAAAACTGTTATTCATGTTATGTGTTTACACCCAGGAAACGTTACTTGTTCATTATTAACACATACTTGTTGAGTTCACGATGCAGGACAAATTCAAACAAAGACAACATGTTGAAATGAGCCAGGCCAGTGATTGGATTATCCAAACAAAGTAACAGGGGTCGCGAGGGGGTTCCGATCTGTCAATAATTCCAGGGGTGGAAGTGTAATTAAAGTTCACCACTTGTTTGTACGTTTTGTTTGAGCAGGAAATTGAGGTCAATCGCCCTGTGGTGTCCTTCTCCACTGACAGTGAACGTGTTATTCTCATCATTATTTACTGTCACATGAACGGCATATTAATTATGATGAAGACCAGAGTTGAATGGAGTCCGTGCTGTTGTCGTCACTGAGGTGCAGGCTCTGATGGAGTGATAAGAATCTTTCAGTGCCAATCAAAGGAGGGTTTAATGCATAATCATCGCATTCGTAGACCCAGTAGGATTTGCCCGACACCACACACACATAATGTGGTTTCACACACACACACAATATGTATGCATCGCCATAAATCAAGCTTGGTCACGGTACATTACTGACACGTCTCCTCCGTTGAATGTCAACGAGGCTGTGTTATTTTGAATATTCATGCACAAAATAGAACGAAAATAGTCTTTATTGGGCTCCACCCCTACACAGCTCTGTGAAATGCTAATCACTTTCTACAAATAGTTCTCTGACATCGGAGAGTCCAGAGTATGCCAAAGTGAGCAAAACACTCGCTGTTTTAACCGATTTTAACCTATTTTAACATCACTTTGATTTTAAACACTGCAGTTTGTAATCTGGACTTTTATTTATTGGATGCCCTTTTTTTTTACCATGGCCAAATGTGAAGTCTGTAATTGTCACTACTCACCTCTGAACCGAGGTATCCAGTACCAGATGACTGAAATTTAAGAAAAGGATTGGTTGATTCAGAGCTACATTTCCATTGCTATCAGTTCGTCCAAATGTATTTTTGATCTCCGCTCATGAGCACTGGTCTCTGTTTCGGTGATCACACTTCCTGGTTACCTCTGTTGTTCACTAGCCCTGTGCTGACCTGTCAGGAGTCTTCAGCTAGCCAGCTAAAAACACTGGCTCCTGGTATCACTGCCGTTACCACTGCCACTGCTGCTGTTGAGGCCCCAGCATCAGAGTCGCCTCCTGGATTGAAGATTGACTCAGGGGCAAGGCTGACAATCCTGGCTCACTGCTCCACTCTAAAATTGTTGAGACCAATGTTGTCCCAGGTAATCCGTCATGTCCGAAAGGGAGTTTTACCAAAGGGCAATGCCGCACCAGCTGTGCCTCTTTCTTTTTTTCTTTTTTTTTTATCTTTTTATTTTTCATTAGACAACAACATTACATCACATCACACATTACATTACAACATTACATCACACAACAGT